>JARYGA010060721.1:83040-120539 GCA_030545235.1 Helianthus tuberosus
GTAGGCCCCTCTTTTGAAGGCGACGTTACCCTCACCCCAGTAGTTTGAGTCAGCAGGGATACAATCCTAAAAGGGTGGATTATTGGAAGATAATGAATTAAGTTATTAATGCAGTATTGTGGTAGGCCCCACTTTTGGCGGTGACGTTACCCTCGGCTAAGTAGTCTGAGTCAGCAGGGATACAGTCCTAAATAGCCGGGTTATAGTATTAATAGTAGTTAACTTATGAGGGGATCAAAGAGTTTGGACCCCCGCCATCCAATACCGTGAAGTATTGAAGGAGGTCCTACTAAATTTGACCCAGGTCCATTGCAGGACCTCTAAACGCTGAACAATGGCAAGACCTTTATCAAACCGTTCCCTTAACCCCCTACCAGGTAGCCAACATATCTCCATATAGACCGTGGAGATATGAATGGTGAAAATCCTTTATTTTATATAGACAGTAAAATAATGCCAAGACACCACGGACAAACGATAAGGAAAGATCACCTTCAACATAAGTAACTAGTTATTAAAGTCATTAATACAAAACCAAATAAAAAGTGCAAAAGATTAGAAATAAAAAGTATTATACTAGACATTTTGTCTTCACCAAGTGATGTAAGAGACTTAGGCAAACATGGCCTTGATTGTCAAGAACTCTCACGATCAATCTTGGATCCCGAGATGACTCACACACTCTACGATGGACAATGGATGATGGTGGTGGATGATGGTGTTGTGATGGTGGTGGGTGGTGGGTGAAGTGTGAGAGAGGTGGTGTGCCAAGGGATGAGATGAAATGAATCCAAGCACTCCTATTTATAGGCTGAACAGAGAGCTGGACACGGCCCCGTGTCCGCTGGGCACGGCCCCGTGTCCGTCTGACACTCTCTCTCCTCATTAATTGTAATTCGCAATTACAATAAATGCGCCTGCTGTACTTTCGACAAGCCCCCGTGTCCGCTGAGCACGGCCCCGTGATGGGCAATAGAAGCTTCTATAGGTTTGTCTTTTCTGCTGCTTCTTGGGCACGGCCCCGTGCTGGCTGAGCACGGGGCGTGTTCAGTCTTCTGTTTTCTCTATTTTGCTTTGGAAGGTGCCGTTGAGGGTTCGGGCAGTCCACTAATGTTCCTTTTCTTGTATTTATGTTGGATTTAGCTGTCTTTTTGCTTCTTTTGCATTTTTGAGCTCATTTAATCCTGAAAATACAAAAGGAAGACAAAAACACTCTTTTTCCAATATTAGCACTAAAAAAGGGTTAGTTTTATGCCTCATTTGATGTAATTTATATGTTGCATTTTACACACATCAAATACCCCCACACTTGAACTTTTGCTTGTCCTCAAGCAAAACTCTTTAATATGTGGCTTACACTCCCAAATGGAATAGGTAGAAGAGAAGGTTTTGGGCTTGTCGTAGAGTGTCAGGATTTCCAAGATCTTTTTGGGTTTTATTTTTATTTATTTACACTCCTATTCGTAATGATTTATTTAGAACTGTTCATAAAAGAAATTACTTATTTGGGCGTAACATGCCTTTTTAAAATTCTATTTATATACAAGTTCACATACCTCGCGGGGAAATCACTCACACTCGGCCGAATGTGTATTTTTAGTGAATCACTCGAGAGCGGCACGGAACTTATTCCTACCATAGGCTTGCCAAGAAATCAATCATCCTCCTTTTTAACTTTTATACCTTTGTAGATATTAAGAGGACTTTGTGGGTTAAGGGTTGGCTAGGGTTAAAGGTAGGTGGTTGGGTTAGTGGTTAGTAGAAAAAAAAAAGGCTAAAAGCGTAACAAGTGTCGGTTTTCGTATTTTTGCAACTTTTTATTTTGATGAAGCTTTTATTCAAACTAAGTTATTTTTGATTAACTTGTTTGTTTATTTTCTTTTTGTTTCATCATTATCACAAAAATTTATTTATTTATTTATTTATTTTTTCACGAAGAACCGAACTTGTTACTAAAATAAAGGGTTAAAAATGAAAAAGGTTTTGGTGGATGAAAGGGTTTTTGTTTGGGTGATGAAATGAAAAGGTTTAGGCTCAAAGGGGCTAACTAGGGGGATTTTTGGGTAGGTGGTAAAGGAAAAAGAAAAATAATGGTGTAGAAATGAAAAGGGTTAGTCCTAATGCCTCCATCATTTACTTACTCGGGTTTAAGTTGATAAGGACTGGGAATGTATTGTCATGGCAAGTTCTAGAGTCGTAAGAACCAAGCGGCTATTCACACAAGAAACGAAAAATGAGCATTTAGTCAAATGATATGTAATTGTGTGCTCAATAAAGGCTCAAAACTCACTTTTGTGGGAATGGGTTTTTATGTGATCAAGTATATAATCAAGTTTTAAATAAGTTTGCTATGCCTTTTCATAATTTTCTTATGTTGGTTCTTTTTATCACTACGCTATCGGTTGTAAATTTGTAAAAATATAACCTTTTTGAGAACTTGAATTTCCCGAGTTAAACCTAGACAAGTAAAAAAATGAAATTTTTGAAAAAATTTGGAGTGATTAGCGGTTCCAATAGAGTTTTGTGTAAGGCTTGTATTTAGGACTTGCAAAATTCAAGGTTTTAGCATCCCCCCCACACTTAAATTACACATTGTCCTCAATGTGTCCCAAAAATAAATTTTTAGGTTGATTAGATGTGTAAAATAGTGTTTGAAAAGCAAAAAATTTGTGTTACTGGGCGCTGAACACGGCCCCGTGTTATCCGGGCATGGCCCCGTGTTCAAGTGCCAGTAACAAAATTGAAATAAGTCAAACAGAAGGCTGGACATGGGGGCGTGTTGGGTGAACACGGCCCGTGTCCAGGTACCTGTACTGGGCGTTTTTCTGCAGGTGGTTCGGCACGGGGCCGTGTTGGTTGGGCACGGCCCGTGTTGAACCTTCTGAAATGGAGAAAATTGTCGGGTTGCCTCGTTCTTGTGCAAGGGATCATTTTTCTCGTTCCCCTTTTCATCCTTTACCACCATGAGTGTGTTTTATTCCTGAAAATTAAAACTAACTAGAAAACATAAGAATTAACCTAAATTAAACTAGGGATAGTCCCGTGGAATGCCTCCATGGTGCGCCACGTTTATAAGGGTCCTTGGCTAGACCCAAAGCCTGGTCATATGTTACCCAATTGGGATGAGTTGCATCCCATGTTACACCGTCGGAGAGCGTCATCCAAGCTTGAGTCTATGACCTTCATGTAGTTGACCGGATCTTCTTCCTCTACTCGCTTTCCACATTCAAATTTTACCTCTTCATCCCCAAACTTCAATGTTAGAGTTCCGTCATTCATATCCACCAACGCTTGGGCGGTGGCTAGAAATGGCCTCCCGAGGATGAGAGGGACATCGGTGTCTTCTTCCATGTCTAGGATGACGAAGTCGGTTGGAAAGACGAATTTGTCAACCTTGACTAGCAGATTTTCGGCGACACCTTGTGGGAATTTGACGGACCTGTCGGCGAGTTGTATGCTCATCTTTGTAGGGCTTGTTGTTCCTAGGCCGAGTCGCTTGAACATTGATGTGGGCATGAGGTTGATGCTAGCCCCAAGATCGGCTAAAGCATTTCGGACGGGGGACTTCCCAATCGAACAAGGGATTGTGAAGCTCCCGGGGTCGATTTTCTTTTGTGGAAGTTTGTTGAGTACTAAAGCTGAACATTCTTCGCCTAAGTTAACTAATTGCAATGATTCAATTTTCCTTTTGTGAGTGAGGAAATCCCTCATGAATTTTGCATATTTAGGCATTTGGGTTAGGACCTCAATAAAAGGAATATTAACATGCAATTGTTTTAGTAAACTTTCGAACTTTGCGAATTGCTCATCGGTCTTTTGACGATTTAACCTACCGGGGTACGGAATTGGAGGAGTCTTGGTGGGCTCTTGATTTGGTATAGAAGCCTTTTCTGGCGCAGGAGGAGTTATAGGCTGGCTAGAATGGCTTCTTTCATTTGGTGGCAATGGAGCATCCTCGGGACCCACGGTTCGATTTCTTAATGTGATGAGATGTACTTGTGCCTTTGGGTTTGTTTCGGTATTACTAGGTAACGCGCCTTGTGGTCTCTCGGAGAAATTTTGAGCTAGTTGATTTAATTGTTTTTCAACGTTCTGAATGCTAGCTTGTTGATTTCTAAAATTTGATTCCAATTGTTGAAATCGATCCGAGTTTTTCTTTTCAGTGTCAGAGATGAGGCGAGATACCGTATCTTCAAGCCTTTCTCTTCCACCTTGTTGTTGAGAAAAAATTTGCGGTTGTTGAAAATTAGTTCGTTGGTTTTGTTGGTTACTACTATTGCCGGGATCTCTCCAACCAAGATTTGGGTGGTTACGCCATCCTTGGTTGTAGGTACCCGTTGGAGGACCCGACGGCCTAGGTCTATTATCCAAGTAGTTTACCGTTTCGGTTTGTTCATCTAATTCTTTCATACAACTCCAATTTTCATGTGACCCACCACACCCTTCACAAGCCATAACCGAGGCCGTTTTTGTCATTTCTAGCCTTTTGATTTTTGAAGAGAGGGCCTCGATTTGGGCTTGTAAAGAGGTGCTTTCATCAACCTTATGGGCGCCCGGGGCAATAGATTTATTACCCCGGGGAGTGTGCCATTGAAAATTGGTTTGAGCAATTTCCTCAATTTGGTTATATATTTCATTTGGGCGACGATTACCTAAGAGTCCCCCGGAGCTTGAATCAAGTGTTTGTCTTGTGTGTGGCAACAATCCATTGTAGAAAGTGGATACTTGTTGCCATACCGCTAGACCATGGTGAGGACACTTTCTTAAAAGCTCCTTGAACCTTTCCCAAGTTTCATATAAGGATTCCCCATCCTCTTGTGAGTATGTATTAATTTTAGTCATTAATTTGGCCGTTTTAGCAGGAGGGAAATACTTATATAAAAACTTTTGGGCGAGTTCATCCCAGGTGTTTACCGATCCAGCTGGGAGGGTGTTAAGCCAAGCCTTAGCTCGGTCTTTTAGTGAAAAAGGAAACATTCGAAGGCGGATGGCGTCATTTGATGCTCCATTGATCCGAAAGGTATCACATATTTCTAAGAAGTTAGTAATATGTAGATGGGGATCCTCGTCCGCAAGCCCGTGGAAGGTTGCGGAGTTTTGGAGCATTTGTATCAAATGCGGCCGAAGTTCGAAGTTGTTGGCCTCGACATTCGGTGCATTGATAGCGGCGCCAAGATTGCCTACGGTAGGCCGTAGGTAATCCATGAGGGTACGTTGGTCCGCCATTGGAAGTGGGTCCCCCGAAGCTTTCTCTTGATTTTTAGCTTTAAGTCTTTTTCTGAGAAAGCGCTCGGGTTCTTCTAGGGGTTCTTTTATGTCTTTACTAGAACTGGAGCTCATGCACTACGTAGGAGATTCAAATGTGGCGCCTGGGTTCCAAATCCTGCAATAAAAACAAAAAAGAACGTTGGTCAGAATGTTCACCACGGCCCCGTGCTCAGTGAACACGGCCCGTGGTCAGAAGTACAGTAATTGTTTTCTGTGTCCCAGTTACTGGAAGTTGGACACGACCCCGTGTTGCACCGACACGGCCCCGTGTTCAGCTCTCTGTAACTCAGAAAATAAAAACTGCCAGTGATGAAGCTGGGCACGGCCCGTGTCTGACCGAGCACGGCCCATGCTGAGCTCTGCAGAAGCTGAAAAACTAAGAAAATCCTAAAAAAATAAAAAGAAAAATAAAAGATGATTAGGCCGTTGATTCCTAACTTTCTTAAAATCCTTGTGTCCCCGGCAGCGGCGCCAAAAACTTGATGTGCGTTAAAGTGTCGTATATATTAGGTGTATATTTTAAGCCCTTTTTAACACTTATTTTAGCCAAGTTTTAAATTTATAAAACACGATATTTCACTAACACTAAACACACATATGGGCAAGTGCACCCATCGTTGAGTGTAGTATAGCGTTGGTAAGATACCGAGGTCGTCCAAGGACACAAGAGCTTTTAGTACCGGTTTATCCTCAACGTCTAACCAAAATAAAAGTTTAGAAAAATGTTTTAAACTAAGAAAAATAAAACTAACTAAAATGCTGAAAATAAAAATAAAAATAAAAACAGATAGACAAGATGAATCACTTGGTTCCGACTCGTATCTAGTATAACCTTTGATTATTTCCGCACTTTTGCACATAATTAAGAGATTATCTTAGTTATTGTAGTAGGCCCCTCTTTTGAAGGCGACGTTACCCTCACCCCAGTAGTTTGAGTCAGCAGGGATACAATCCTAAAAGGGTGGATTATTGAAAGATAATGAATTAAGTTATTAATGCAGTATTGTGGTAGGCCCCGCTTTTGGCGGTGACGTTACCCTCGGCTAAGTAGTCTGAGTCAGCAGGGATACAGTCCTAAATAGCCGGGTTATAGTATTAATAGTAGTTAACTTATGAGGAGATCAAAGAGTTTGGACCCCCGCCATCCAATACCGTGAAGTATTGAAGGAGGTCCTACTAAATTTGACCCAGGTCCATTGCAGGACCTCTAAACGCTGAACAATGGCAAGACCTTTATCAAACTGTTCCCTTAACCCCCTACCAGGTAGCCAACATATCTCCATATAGACCGTGGAGATATGAATGGTGAAAATCCTTTATTTTATATAGACAGTAAAATAATGCCAAGACACCACGGACAAATGATAAGGAAAGATCACCTTCAATATAAGTAACTAGTTATTAAAGTCATTAATACAAAACCAAATAAAAAGTGCAAAAGATTAGAAATAAAAAGTATTATACTAGACATTTTGTCTTCACCAAGTGATGTAAGAGACTTAGGCAAACATGGCCTTGATTGTCAAGAACTCTCACGATCAATCTTGGATCCCGAGACGACTCACACACTCTACGATGGACAATGGATGATGGTGGTGGATGATGGTGTTGTGATGGTGGTGGGTGGTGGATGAAGTGTGAGAGAGGTGGTGTGCCAAGGGATGAGATGAAATGAATCCAAGCACTCCTATTTATAGGCTGAACAGAGAGCTGGACACGGCCCCGTGTCCGCTGGGCACGGCCCTGTGTCCGTCTGACACTCTCTCTCCTCATTAATTGTAATTCGCAATTACAATAAATGGGCCTGCTGTACTTTCGACACGCCCCCGTGTCCGCTGAGCACGGCCCCGTGATGGGCAATAGAAGCTTCTATAGGTTTGTCTTTTCTGCTGCTTCTTAGGCACGGCCCCGTGCTGGCTGAGCACGGGGCGTGTTCAGTCTTCTGTTTTCTCTATTTTGCTTTGGAAGGTGCCGTTGAGGGTTCGGGCAGTCCACTAATGTTCCTTTTCTTGTATTTATGTTGGATTTAGCTGTCTTTTTGCTTCTTTTGCGTTTTTGAGCTCATTTAATCCTGAAAATACAAAAGGAAGACAAAAACACTCTTTTTCCAATATTAGCACTAAAAAAGGGTTAGTTTTATGCCTCATTTGATGTAATTTATATGTTGCATTTTACACACATCAATGACTAATCTAACCGTCTTACGAATTATGATGATAGTTTGACGCTTGACAAGCTAGGTGGAGGCTTGGAAAGGAAGCGGGCCAAACGAAGCAAGTATGAAGGAAAAAGCGTAATTCGGATGCAAGGTAAGTATACCTTACACTAGTCATATATTTTAGAGTATCCTTTTGTCGTGTTATGAAAAAGACAATTATGACGTAAGCCATAGTAGGCCGAAAAGTTTTAAGAAATGAAATTATAAGTAAAGTGACCGCACGGTGTAAATCGGAGCGAGTCATATATACGAGGTGGTAATAAATGTCATCTCGCTAATATAATTGGTCATTTAGACCAAACGGGTCAAAAGGTGAAATTATCACCCTTGACAATATCGACTAATGGGTTGTCGAGTTGTATGATTTTAGGGAATAAATAGCACATGGATGTTTACAACGCTATCATTAAGCAACCACTAAGGCAAGGTATTGAAACGGGTCAATATATTGATCCGAGCCAGATATGTATTATAACACAATTCATAATGTAGAATTTGGAGTTCTATAAGAGTTAGACAAGGTTAAAATATAGATATTCGGTTATCTTTTAGGTAAGCCGAATAAATTGAGTTATGATTATAATGTTTTAGAAGCACATGGGTTTACAAACAAGAACTATAGTTATAAGGTCGGATTTTGAGTCAAACAAGTATTTAAAGGTTCTTGTAGTGAAAGAATGATGAAAATTTACCAAACTGCTCTTGTAAGCTAATCCGAAGGAACGACCCTTAAAGGTGGTTCGGAAATGAGTCTTATGATTAAATAAATGCTTAGAATGAGTATATGTAGTGAAAGATGTAAATTCTTGGGTCGAAAGACTTTATATGAGTCTTTGCAGTAAAATGATAATTCGAGGGGTAAAACTCGGAATATATAGATCTCCACATTAAATCCACCACAAATATAGTTGTGGTGGAAGATTACTTGGTAAGAAAGGTGGAAATATAAGGCTAGATACAAATGAAAGCGAATCATGTTTAAAATATACTTAAATACCCTTAACGGGTCGAAATAAGCATACGAGCGAAAACGGGTTAAAAATATATAAGAAACCCGCAATTAGAACCTAACATGGTAGAAAATATTGAATTGAGGTGGTTCATGTGAAATAATGATCAAACAAATATGTTTGTTTGATAAATGCGTAAACGGGTCAAAATTTTATAAAAAGGTAATAAGCCGAAGGCATAAAAGTCTCAAAATTTATTAAGTCGGATGTCAGATTTTAAATCCATATGATGGAGAATCAAATTACAAACACGTAGGAAGAAACGGTAGGTCAAACGGACAAGCGGATTAAAAGATACGAAAGTTTTCGTGTAAAAAACAACAAAATGGAAGAATCTGATACAGGGGCCACCGTAACTTACGGCGGGCACCGTAAGTTACGGTGGGGACTGAAAACTCTACGGCAGTTATCTCCTGCCTTAGGGTGGAGTATTTTAAAACAGGGGCTACCGTAAATTACGGTATCCACCGTAATCCACCGTAATTTACGGTGGACCCTGTACAAAAATGTATTTTAAATCAGTTTTGTTTCCCGGACTCGTTTAGATATGTTTTAAACCCCGTATGACTAAAGCATTTCATGTTTATGAAATGTAGATACTTTTTGGATGCCGGAAGACGATCAAGCTCAACGAAGAACCGAACACGATAAAGATACATGCTTTCGCACATTGCCTCGTCATAAATTTTAAACGACGAATCTGATCACGTTATGTCGAATAACTTATGATTATTAAAAGTTTTAATAAATCTATAATTTTTATAGTATGTGTAGTCTTAACTACACATCTAATTGTTGGTATTTACATGTAAAACCGTTAAATAGCAACTAGGGTGTCACAAGTTGGTATCAGAGCGTCCCTTACAATAAAAAAATCCCTCTTATATATACATACGAAAAGTCACAACACTTCAAATTAATTTTAAATATATCACACCTCTTATAAAAAGTCACAACTGTTAAATATATCACACCCCTTCAAAAAGTCAACATTTAAACTACTTTTACATATATCACGCCCCTTACAAAAGTCGCAACCCTTCATATATATACACACACACACACACACACAAATGCAATAAAATTTTGTAACACCCCAAAACCCGAATGTTTATATTCGTTAAATGTTATGATGTGGTGCATCAAGAAATGAATGACTGGGTTATTTAACCAAGTTAACAAAAGGGTAAAAGTAATAAAAAGAAAGAAAGTTGTGCCCATTTATAATTAGTGGCAACTTGAGGGGTTAAAGTGGGTTAAGTTGAAAGTTGATTTAACAAATAAAGATTTACACACACAAACACACACACGATCGTGTGTTCTAGAGAGAGAGCAAGAGCTCTCATGAAGTCAAAACCCTAACTTCATCTATTCCCTCAAATTGGAAGGCAAAACGAAGCTCAAATTCATAACCAAACACGGATTAATGATCACCTTCACAAGGGGATCGTAAGGTATGTCTTAGATTCGAGATTGGTGATGATGCACGAAATGGGTTATGTTGTAAATCACGAATTTGTATGAAATTGAGCATGAGTATGTGTTAGATTCATCATTTGGAACATGGATTATGCATGAATGAGGTTAATTTGATGTTTAAGGGTGAAACCCATTTGTTATGGTAAGAATGATGATTTGAATCATCATCCATGTCTAATTCTTGTGGAATGTTGATGTATTTTTATGTATGATGGATTCTTGTTAGAAGGATTGGAAGAAATGTGATGATTATATGTTTGATGATTATGCATGTATGATTCGTGTTGATTGGAAGGAAGAAATTGATGAATTATGTATGAAATTAGAAGATTGTGCATGAATTAGTTGTACGTTATGCTTAGAAGGCAGTACGCACACCAAGTGTTTGATGAAATGCCTAGGTGAGCTTAATAGATGAAATTGTATGTAAGTAAAAGATGATATGTATATAGTGATGTCCGTATAGTCGATTATAATGTTACGGGTATATAATGAAAAGTCAAAAGTTAAAGTAAATGGACCGTTGACTTCTAAAAGTCAACTGTCATGTTGTCATAATTGTAAGACTAAAGTAAGTTATATGATGCGTGTTAGACGTATGTGTGTCTAATGCGATGACATTACGGACTCCACGAGCTGGAAATGATGTGAATTTGGTTACATGTATTATGCTTGTTAGAAGTGACTATGAACGTCAAATATGAATTATACGATCGATATGATCGTTAGCTTGTACAATTATGTATGTTAATAAGAATGTCATTTGGTGACATGAAAGTATAGGAATCATGTCGAGAAGGACTCAAGCATGAAAGGCTAACGGGTCAAAAAGAGACAAGATAACGGACACGAACTCGGACGCACGAGGTAAGTGATTTCTGCAATCACTTCTTATGTTCGTTTAAGTTATAAGGCGTTTTAATTAACTAAGCATGATGGTTGAAGTCAATTATGTGTCGTAGTCTTTCGTCGTAAAGGATGGGATTAAAGTTGACCAAAATGCCCTTGATGGGTATTTTGGGCAAATGATCTTAATAAGCGGTTTAAGAACAAGTTATACGATTAGTTTAATGTTTTAGACAAGTATGGAAATGGGAAGTATGGTTTTGTTGTCATAAACCGTTTAATGCGCAAATACCCATAACGGGTCAAATAGTTAGAAAATGATAATAAGCCGATAGAGCGTAAGTTAAGAATTTCCGTAATCCGGATGTGGGATTTTAAGTTCATATGATAGAATGTGAATTTACAAGCATGTAGGAAGAAACGGGAGCTTAAAGCGGGATCCCAGGTAAGAATCCCACCTCAGGTTCCTGAACCTTAAAGCGGGATCCCATGTCCCAGGTAAGAATCCCACCTCAGGTTCCTGAACCTTAAAGCGGGATCCCATGTCCCAGGTAAGAATCCCACCTCAGGTTCCTGAACCTTAAAGCGGGATCCCATGTCCCAGGCAAGAATCCCACCTCAGGTTCCATTTGGGAACCTTAAAGTGGGATCCCGTACCCCAGATAAGAATTATTAATTTAATTCTAGTATGTATGTATGCAATGACGTGGGAAAGGTTTGTATGCATGTAGATGTGTATGTATGTATGTGTAAGGATATGTACGATGGTATGTATGTATGCAATGACGTGGGAAAGGTTTGTATGCATGTGGATGTGTATGTATGTATGTGTAAAGATATGCACGAGGGTATGTATGTATGCAATGATGTGGGAAAGGTTTGTATGCATGTAGATGTGTATATATGTATGTGTAAAGATATGTACGAGGGTACGTATGTATGCAATGACGTGGGAAAGGTTTGTATGCATGTAGATGTGTATGTATGTATGTGTAAAGATATGTACGAGGGTACGTATGTATGCAATGACGTGGGAAAGGTTTGTATGCATGTGGATGTGTATGTATGTATGTGTAAAGATATGCACGAGGGTATGTATGTATGCAATGATGTGGGAAAGGTTTGTATGCATGTAGATGTGTATATATGTATGTGTAAAGATATGTACGAGGGTACGTATGTATGCAATGACGTGGGAAAGGTTTGTATGCATGTAGATGTGTATGTATGTATGTGTAAAGATATGTACGAGGGTACGTATGTATGCAATGACGTGGGAAAGGTTTGTATGCATGTAGATGCGTATGTATGTATGTGTAAAGATATGCACGAGGGTATGTATGTATGCAATTATGTGGGAAAGGTTTGTATGCATGTAGATGTGTATGTATGTATAAAGGCATGTGTGAGTGTATGCACGTATGTAAGGTTGTAGGGAAAATATGTGCGTATGAAGATATGTATGTGAGTACGCATGTATGCATGATTTAGACACGTTGAGGGTTAACGTTATTAATGGTGTACCTCGAGAATGAAAAGTAATGCAGGTACATTATTGAAGCCTCACCAGGAAATGGATATGCAGATGAAATGCTTAAAGCTTAAAAGATGACGAAATGTGAAGTGTACGCGAATGAACGTTGTTTCTTTAATGTGTGCTAATGTTATGAATGCATGTGGTGAATGCGGGTTGTACGGATAATGAGCGATTATCAGAAGGATTAGGGATTGAAGACCGAGTCACTAGAGAGATTGTACGGGGACGTTGAATGTAAAAGGTAGTAAACGCAAGCTATGTTTTTAATTAGTAAATAAGAGGATGACGGATTTATGAATAAGAATTACGTTAAAGCTAAATTTTAAATAAGTTGAGGTATTTATAATGAAAGAAATTTTATGGTTCGTGTTTCCGCTGCGACTTTTTGTCAAATACGAATTAGGGTGTAACAAATTTCCTATGAAATGAGTGACTATGTATATATAAATTACTGTTCACCAAGTAATCTACTCTAAATTTTAATTAAATATGATACATTATAATATTATAACTACAATGCAATTGTATATCAAATACATAATTTAATACACCACATTCTTATTTTTGTTGATGCATCAATTTAATCAAAAGCTGAGAATTTTTTTCAACCGACATGCACAACAAATGATATAACAATACTTTCTTCAAACGATGCATAACTTTTTTGCAACCGACATATTTAGAATGAAAGAATGTATATAGTAATTAAATTACCAACACTTTCGTTAAATGGTGCATCACTTACTGTTATATTTTTTTACAACCGATATGCATAACAAATGATGTATATGATAATTAATTCACCAACACTTTCTTCAAACGGTGCGCTACTTTTTTTTTTGTTTTTTTGCAATCGACTAACATGATTCGCGATTATTTAGAATGAAAGTCGCAACTCTAATCTAAACTACAGATGGCGTCGTCTTCAAATACCATCTTGCTTAGATAACAAAATCAAAGATTTTTCGCTTCTATCTGACATAGTAATAATAAACATTCATAATCAACATCCCGCTGCAACGCGCGGGTAGCGTCAACTCGTATATATATATATATATATATATATATAATTTAGTTATTTTAATCAAAATTTCATAAATATTAATAGTTACTGTATAATTATTCAAAAAATAAATCTATAGAAATGAAAACCCGTGAGCCTAGTCAAACATGATACATGAAATGGAGCTTGAGACAATGTGTTTATTATAAAAGCTCAATATAAACTCGAGCTTGATCTCAAACTCGTATAAAATCACTTTGTTTTAACCTTATAATGAGTCGATCTCAAGTATACTGCAAACAACTCAATTTAGTGTTGTAAGAATCGCTAGACACTAGTCGCCCGATGGGGTATCAACTAGTGATTAATCGAACTGAGATTTTATATGTAATTTTAAGTTTTATATAAACATACACACATTTTTATATGTAATTTTTAAATATGCACGTTTTAACACCTTCTTCGACCCATATTTTAAAATAGATAAGATTAATTACCAGAATTTATCGATTTTGATTAAAAATCTAATCGGAATTATAGACTACCACCAATTTTGAACCTACTAAGGGGCTGTTTGGTAGCCTCTTAATGACCATTCAGATGGTACCTCTTATGGTTTAAAACATCTGAATGAACAAGAGGTAACCTCAAGTCTGAATGGTTAAGAGGTAACATCTGAATGGTAAATCATCACATGTCATATTTTTCTACCTTTTCATTGATAAAATTCTTAATGGTTCCATTAAAAAAATAGGCTCTTAATGACCATTCAAAGGCTACCAAGCCCCTAAAACTGAATTTGACCATTGTTCTAAAATTGAGGCATAGCATAGACAAGGAAGGGACTATTTATGTAATTCACGTAAATAAGCCACTAAAGTAAAGCTTTCTTTACACGTATTTATTTATTTATTATCATCATTCGCTTTCATTTTAGCCCCCTCCTCTCATTTCAAATTATATCCCATTTCTTGTCCCACAATCCCCCCATCTCTTTTCAACACTTCTTCATCTACAATCATCTAATCTAACCTCATCTACATATACACACACACAACCCCTTCACTACACCGTATCACCGTTCTCAACCGTCCGATCACCGCACATCAACCGCTCCTCCACCGGTCAACGGTCAAAACCACCGCCATCACCTCAACGGTATATAGATCCATACACTCTTTTCATTATTCGCTGATTCTTATACAAATGACCTAGGGTTTGTTTACATCTTTACATCGTCTCCGATTTTTTACTGATTTCAGACTATAAACTGTAGTGATCTGAAAAATTAGGGCTAATTAGGACTAATTAGGGCTAATTTGATTGTATTATACTATTATATAGTATGTTGAATAAGCTTATGAAGCGAGGGCAGCGGAAGCCTTCGAAAACCGACACGGAAGTTTCTGGTGTGTCCGGTTCGGTTTCTAGTTCGAATGTTGTTGTGAACCATGCCTCTAGAGGTGGAGGTGTGTCTCAACAGGTGCCGGATAGTGGCGGTGGTGGTGGAGTGGCTGCGCCGGCTGGTGTAGGGAGTGTGGAGCCGCTCCCTATGTTTCGTGATGTTTCGGTATCCGAAAGGCAGCAGTTGTTTGTTAGGAAGTGTCAGGTTTGTAGTGTGTTGTTTGATTTTACGGATACGTTGAAGTCGGTTAAGGAGAAGGAGATTAAGCGGTTGAATCTTGTGGAGCTTGTTGATTATGTGCAATCGGGATCGGGGAAAATTAGTGAGGTGAATCAGGAGGAGATGATTAGGATGATTTCGGTTAATATTTTTAGATGTTTGCCGCCTGCGGCTCATGAGAATACGGGGACGGTGAGCATGGAGCCGGATGAAGACGAGACTTATCTTGAACCGTCATGGCCGCATTTACAGCTTGTTTACGAGCTTCTTTTGAGATATATTATCTCGACGGATACCGATACGAAAGTTGCTAAGAAGTTTATTGATCATTCGTTTGTGTTAAAGTTGTTGGATATGTTTGATACGGAGGATCCTCGTGAGCGGGAGTATTTGAAAACTATTTTACATAGGATTTACGGGAAGTTTATGGTGCATCGCCCGTTTATTAGGAAGGCTATCAACAATATATTTTATCAGTTTATATATGAAACCGAAAGGAATAGTGGGATAGCTGAGTTATTGGAGATTCTTGGAAGTATAATTAATGGATTTGCATTGCCAATGAAAGAGGAACATAAGCTGTTTCTTGTACGGGCACTTTTACCGCTTCACAAACCTAAACCGATTGCTACGTATCATCAGCAGCTTGCTTACTGTATCATTCAGTTTGTAGAAAAAGACAACAAATTGGCTGATACTGTTATTAATGGTTTGTTAAAATATTGGCCGATCACTAACTGTCAGAAGGAAGTTCTTTTTCTTGGGGAGCTTGAAGAAGTTCTAGAAGCAACACAAGCCACTGAATTTCAACGATGCATGGTTCCTCTTTTCAGACAACTAGCTCGGTGCCTCAATAGCCCTCATTTTCAGGTTAAAAATCACCTTAAACTTGTTTTGTGTAATCTGCTCTTTTATCTGATTTTAGCTTTATTACTGATTGATAGCTATTGATAACATAAGTTGGTATAGATGGAGTAATAGGATATTATTAGAATTTTTTGAATGCATGAAAAAGCACCCTCCTTTCATTTCGTTTCTTGTAACAACATCTTATTCCCCTTATAACAACAATGTCGTTTTTTTTTTTGTCGTTATAGCACCTTGTTAGCTGATAACTTGAAATTGCTGTCGTGTAACTGGTTTTGGCAAAATTTTGCCATGTCAATGGAGTAATAGAGTTAGAATTTTTTTAATGCATGAAAAAGCATCCTCCTTTTATTTCATTTCTTATAACATCTTATTTCCCGTTATAACAACAGTGTAGCTTTTTTTAGTTTTGTCATTAGCTGATGACTTGAAATTGTTGTCGTGTAACTGGTTTTGGCAAATTTTTGCCATGTCATTTTGCATTCAACCCTACTGAAAAATGATAAGATGGGTGAGCCGATGAGGTGGCTTGTGGCTTGTTGAATAAGAGAAGACCACCGGGATCTATTTGTTTACATCATCATTTGGTGGCAGATGAGTTTCTTTAATAAAAAAAACCTAGTCTAATGATGTTGTAAATTTGTAATAGATGTGGTAAACTGTAAACGTAAATAACTAAAAGCAAGTATATTTCCATATCTGATGGGTAGAAAGTTTATCCTTCATTAAATAAAGAGTAAATTACTTTTTGAGTCCATGTGTTTTAGTGGTTTTAATCACTTGAGTCCAAATTCAAAAAGTTTAACGCCCTGAGTCCCTAGCCATTTATTTTATAATGTTTTGAGTCCAATTTTGTTCATTTTATAACGGGTTGAGTCCAATTTTGTTAAAAAAAATTGGACTCAAAAGGTTAAAATTTGGACTCAAAAGGACTCAAATGGTTATAAAAAAGCGTCTAGGGACTCAGGGCGTTAAACATTTTGATTTTGGACTCAAATGGTTAAAACCACTAAAACACAAGGACTCAAAAAGTAAACAAATGGTTAAAACCACTAAAACACAAGGACTCAAGTATATTTACTCTTAAATAAATTAGTGAACTGTTTAAATGCTTTTAACAGTTAGCATGGATCGTTAAGCGGGATTCAATAATTCTTTAGATGCTTTTAATAGTTAGTATGGATCATTTGGGCTATAGGTACAATGTTTGATCATGTGAGTAAATCACTTAAATCCTAAATGTAATTATAAACCATCTGTTAAATCATTTGGATCTATACTGGAATTGTCTACATTTGTAATAGTAAATAGTTTTAGATGGATTTTTATTTACTTATCCGACATCTAAACTTGGTTTTAAAATGCGCGCATAATGCGTGATGCGCCGCCGCACGATGTGCTGATGAGAGTGCATCGCCACAGCTGGTGCGTTATGTTTACATGATGCGAGAATATTGCGCCGATTTCACATAATGCGCTCCGATGCATGCAACATTGTTTGTTAAGTTCTTCTTTCAGATTTTATTAAATGGATTGGGTTTTTTCAGTAATTGATATCTTAGTATGCTTGATTTGGACCATTATGGGTCCTGAACACTTTTTGTGGTTCTAGAAACATTTTAGTATGCTTTGAACCAAAAATATCAACTTTTTTCTTCTTATTACATCAGTTGTTTTAGTTTAAGTATGTATTTTTTAAGTTGTTATGTATAAATGATTTTTTAGTATTTTTTTAATAAAGAGCACATCGCATACGTGATGCGCTCGCATCACGAATCAGATTTTTGGACCAAACACATCTGAGTGCATCACACAATTTAAAACCAAGCATCCAAATGGGAATATGTGGGAATTTTCATGTGATGGAAAGGGTAACAAAACTAAGGAAACAGTAATAGGTTTCTGTTTTAGTCATTTACAATCTCTATTTTGTGGGTACCAATTACATAATATTAAGAGAAATGTAAGAGATTGTGGGTCTTCTTAATGTTGGAAAACTTGAATATGGAATGGCAATGCTGTAAATTTATATTAAGAAATCTCTCTTTACTACGCGTGTAATGTATGCGGTGGACACTATCTACAGGTAGCAGAACGAGCCCTTTTCATGTGGAACAACGAGCACATTGTAAGTTTGATCGCGCAGAACCGAACGGTGATTCTACCAATTATCTTTGAAGCCTTGGAGACAAACATTCAGGGCCACTGGAACCCGGCGGTTCACGGGCTCACAAGTAACATCAGAAAAATGTTCATGGAAATGGACACCCCGTTGTTCGAGGAGTGCCAGAGGCAATACGCAGAGAAACAGGCCCATGCCAAAATGGCACAGGATCAACGTCAACAAACATGGCGAAGATTAGAAGATAGCGCGGTTGTGCACCAAATAGGGTGACAGTATTTCAGTCGTGTTTTTACCATACCGGTCTTGTTTTAGTTTTTGTTTTATGTTTTTTTACCCCTGTAAACGCAACCAAACCGGCTGTAGATTCAGGTTTAGATGTGGTTTTTTTGGATTTAGAAATGGTTTCTTTTGATTTACTGTTGCAAAATGTTATGAATATGAATGGGTGAAGAAGAGAAGTGTGTAAATTTGTATGTGGTAAAATTCTTGCGTTTACATATTTTCAAGGAGTGTACATATTTTGATATATGATTTGATTTTTTTTCTAAATAAAATGTTTGATTAAGGGTCGGTTAGGTTTAGTAGTTTTAACCATTTTCTACATTCAAATCCATAGTTTCTACGGTTAAAGCGAATGTTCAGTGGGAAGTTCATTCACTAGATAAAGAAACACGAACAAAGATCTCGTTCATTCGATTAACTAGATAAAGAAACACGAACAAAGATCTCGTTCATTCGACTGCGTTCGTGAACGTTCGGTAAGATGTTCGTTTACATTCGTGGTTCGTTTGTTTATGTTAATTCTTAAAAGTTTTAAATGTTTTTTTAATATTTCACTCTCTCTTAAGTTTTACTTCACCCCTAAGCTTTATAAATATATTTAAAAAATAGTAAATCTAAACCCTTATCTAAACACACGAAGAAGTTGAACGCTATAAAC
This sequence comes from Helianthus tuberosus, assembly GCA_030545235.1. Taxonomy (NCBI): domain Eukaryota; kingdom Viridiplantae; phylum Streptophyta; class Magnoliopsida; order Asterales; family Asteraceae; genus Helianthus; species Helianthus tuberosus. The sequence continues at coordinate 101,958 of JARYGA010060721.1, forward strand.
ATGTTTTATCGTATGGTGGTTGTAGTAGAGTTCCTGTGTCTTGAATAGTTGAATTTTTGATTTATCATTTAATGGTTTTATTTGACTACTTGTGTCGGATGCTTAAGGTTAATGGTACTTTTTTAATTTCAAGTTTAATGTTCGTTTGTGTTTGTGACCAGTGTTCACGAACTGTTCGCGAATAACTGTAATTCCTTAATAAACGAACACGAACATAAAATTATGTTCGCCATGTGTTCGCGAACATATGCATTTCCTTACGGAACGAACACGATCGTGGTCTCGTTTACAGCCATAAGTTTCAGGTTTCAAATTTCAAGTTGTGAACTGAACAACTAACGGGCAAATTGTGAATTGAGCTGTATTAATCTTGCATGGAATCATCATCATCATCATCATACTAAGTAAATCCTACCAATAGCAAAGCTAAGGTAGGGTCTGAGGATACCCCATAGGAATAGAGAAGCTGCTTCTAGTGAGACCCCCCGGCTCGATAGTAGTTTTGCATCAAGCCTTGGACATAAGATACATAACACTCAACAAAGGCAGATTAGTGCATGTACCCCCTTGTCCTTCGGCTATCAACGCCACCGCATGATGCATAATTAATCGTCCCCCGTGTTTTAACATTATTTTCAGGAAATTAGTAAAATAACATTAAAATTAGTGCACTTTAACATTATAACATTGTATGTGTATGTGTATGTGTATGTGTATGTGTAAAGGTTAAAACAACCCACATGCTATCCTTCAACAGTGACGAATGGCAATTCTTGACGTGACTCGAAACAAAAATTGTTAGGTTTCGGGTTGACTAATTCAATCCTTTATTTATTAAATGGGTCAACTTAAACACCAATCTTTAAAAAGATGTCAAACCCAAACACTCCGTGTTTAGTAAGTGACTTGACCTTTTTAATTTTAAGAACTTTGCAGTGTTCCTATGTGCTAAATATATAAACTCAAATTTGTTAAATGAGAATTAGAGATAACAAAACATGAATGTTGCTACAAGACTAACCGCCCTAAGGCTTAGGTCTTGAAGTAGTGCAAGATCGGAGTCGACGCCTTCGACTAGAAGTCTTTCCGGCTGGCAGGGCCAGCTATGATGGTGTGCGGGGAGGACTTCCGCACAAGGCCCGTGATTTCGAGGGGCACAAAATTTAAAAAAAAAATCGATATATATATGTTTAAAAAAAATTGTAAACACATACCAATTCCAATATAGGCCCATTATCAAATACTTTTTAATGGTTTATAATTTAGCTCACTACACATTAGGTTTATTGGCCCAATACTAATATGATTTTAATAAAAATTATAACACATGACGACAATTTCATGGACTCCTGGAATCTGAAAGGACGAGACGAACAAACTCATCAGAGTAACGAACAGTCGAACATGACGGATCAATCTTAATACTTGAAGCAGTGGCATTATAAGGTCTTTTGATTTAACATGTATTCTTTGGTGCAGCCAACACAAACAATGATCTTAACGTTTTAGAGCAGTCGCCTATCTTCGACGCCACCATAGATGGAGTTTCACCCGGGTTGTGTTAGACGGGCCAAATAAACTTTGGGTTGTGCTTTATCGTAAACGGGCCAAGGAAACTTTGGGTTGTGTTTTTTTGAATGGGTCTATGGGTTGAAAATTTCCAGGGTCTCTTCGTATATGGTGACATGTCCATCTTAGCCATAGATAAATACTACAATTGTGCCCGCGCGATGCAGCGGGGACGACACTTTGCATTGTGGTACTCGTTTCTTGTAGTTTCTTATTCGTATAATATTTATTTTAACATCCACATATACGTCATAAAGGAAGCCTTTGGTCACTCCATTTCATTGTGATGTGTATGGTTCGGTTGGTTTGGTTATTATCCTCAACCAATAATATTTATAGCATCCACATATACATCATAAGCGAAGCCATTGATTAGTCCATTTCATTGTGATGTGCATGGTTCTGTTGGTTTGGTTATTATTCTCAACCAATATTTAATGTAGCATCCATATATACATCATAAGCGAAGCCATTGGCTAGTCCATTTCATCGTATCGTGCCCATGGGTCGGTTATTATCCTCAACCGAAGTCATCGATTAGCCTGTTTTATTAACCAGATGATTTTCGGCTAACTAGTTCAGTTTTTTTTTCCGGTTAGATTGACGGTTTTTTGTTCGGTTCGTTTACTTTCGGCTAATAGCTAAAATCAAACTTGAGCTAAAATTTTTGCTTATAAATATTGAGGTATAAATACATGAAATGAAGGTATAAAATATGAAAATATGAACGGTTCGGTTCAGTTCGATTAACTTTGGTTAAACGATGTACAAAAGAAGATAATTGGTTTTTGGTTAATTTGGTTTCCGGGTAATCTGTTTTCAGTTAATTCAGTTTTTGGTTGATTTCGGTTTAATTTTGTCTTTTTCATTTTGGTTTTAGTTAACGATTTAGTTATTGTTTACCGTAGACACTGTTAATCACGTAACATATCAATTTTTTAATTAAAAAAAATTATAACAATACTATACTCAAATTAAAAAAGGATAAAAAGTTCATTTTTATGGTGTAATTCTTTTAGAAAATATTAACGTACATAAAAGTTAAAATCGTTGAAAAACGTGGGAATAATTAGTTTTTTATATGGAGAAAAAGTGTAACTATTGTTTAATTATTCATAATTTAGTCAAAGATGATAGAATTAAAGTGTAATTAAAATGGGGAATTAAAATGTAATTAGTGTTTGTAATACTAATTTAGAGTTGTACCTTATACATTAAACTATTTTTTTTTTTACTTTTGGGTATCTTAAAATGTCTCTCATTCATGCATATATTATAATATTGTATAGATAAAAGTGTGGTTGTGAGAACCGGTAGTTAAATTTACACCTTACCCAATATGCAGTTTCGCTCTACGTGGTGGTCCGTCTTGTACAAAATATATAACATCTTAATGTGTAACACCCCGTGTTACGAAAGTTAAAGTCAAAGTCAAAGGAAGAAAAGATTGCTAATTGCGATCTGTCACTCCTTACTTAACTAATGATTTGACTTCCTTGACTTGTAATCAGATTATGTATTTTATTCGCTTTAGTTGTATTATGTGAAGTATCTATTAACAATCGAGGTTTAACTGATGTTTATCACATGTTCTATCGCTTCATCTCTTTATCGCTAATCACATCGCAATCGCGCTCGCATCTTGATTGGTAGATTATGAATTATTGTTTTACGTGTGTGTGTGTTACTTATGTGTTACTTGTGCGTGTTTACTTTATGTTTGTGGTGAATAATCGAAACGCAATCGCAACTCTATCGCAACGCAATCGAATCGCAAACGCTAAACGCAAGTTAACTAGGATGACTGTATGTTAGATATAGTATTTGTGTGGTTATTATTAATCTATCGCATCGCTTAATCGAAACTCGCTCAAACGCATCGCAACGCTCATCACACGAAACGAAACGCCGAAAACCAACTCGCCGGAGCCACTCATTCGAGTGACCACTCGAACGAATGGCCATCCGATCGGATTGCCATCCGATCGGAGAGTCATCCGATCGGTGCCATCCTATCTGACTCTTGTGCACTTTCCCTTTTTGGCAACCTATAAATACCCCCCTGATGTGACAGCTCTTCCATTCGACCACCGGCGCTCAAGCTCACTTTTCTCTCGATTTCTCACGATTCTTGTAAGTTTCCAACTCAAATCTTGTACTTCTATGATCTACACACACTTCTTCATCATTTTCACCTTTGAATCTTAACTTTTAACCGTGAAATCAGTGGATTTGGTGTTCTAGGGTGATGTCATCATGGAGTTCTTATGAACTTCAAGTTTTGGCCTCATTCCACCAAGAATAACTCATATTTGAAGGATTTCCACATGATTTCACAACGATTTTGCATAGATCTAAACATTTTCAAAGTTAAAAGGATTGAAAGGAACTTTTTCAACTTTCTTTTAACTCTTTTACACTCAATGCACTCAAACCCGATGGAATCGGAGCTCATTCAGATCTTCAACTCAATTCCTAGTGAAGTGTCGGTCTGAGACCTGGTTTCTATCAAAGAGACAACCGATTTCGGGTCAAACATGAACAACCGTCACAAACCAATAGACTGATCGGATTTGGGTGATTCCTGTTCGATCGGGCTACTTGGGACTTGACGAGGTTCCGTTGTTTAGTACGTTGTCATACCGTCTCAAGCAAACTGCAAAACTTTTCAAAATAATCAAGTTCAAGACAATCAGGTTCGTTGGGACGGATTGCCGTCCGATCGGATTGCCATCCGGTCGAACTGCAATCCGATCGGATTGCACTTGGTTCCACACTTAAACTTTTCTTCAAACTTGCAAAGCTCTGAACGTCGAACGGATTGCCGTCCGATCGGATAGCCATCCGATCGAACGACCATCCGATCATCTGACATTCGGAACTTCGACACTTAATCATTTTCATAATTTTCAAAGAACATCAGTTCCTAACGGATTACCATCCGATCGGATTGCTATCCGATCGAGTGACCATCCTACTGTGAACTTGTTCTCACTAAGTGTCCTGCCAATCGGATCACTATCTGATCGAACGACCGTTCGATCGACGACCTGAAAGGTAGAGATACTTCTCTGTTTTCAAAATGCTACAACGAAAACTTTAAAGCCATCATACACAAACGCATCCATCCCAAACGAATGTCAATCCGACCGAATGGCCATCCGATCGAATGACCATCCGATCGGATTGCCATCCAATCGGATTACCATTCGACACTTGGTCACTTTGCACCGTTTATCGCGCCGCTCTTCGCTTATGCTATCGTTAACTGTTCAGGCTAATCTCTTAGTGTTCCCTTCAATCCAAGACAGTGTTTATTAACTTAAACGCTATCTGTGAGTATACTCGAACCCTTTTTGCTTTACGCACTTTTGGGTGTTACATACGTTACTTATTCTAAAATCACAATCAACACACAACGCAAACACTATTTATACGCTGACCGTTATTGCATGCCACGTGTTATTCGATGAATGCTTGTATGATATGTTAACACAGTGATTGTTGCCTGACACCTTAGCAACGATAGTACTATAGTTTGGACTCAGCACCTGTCGTGGACAGGGGTTGTTAAGGGCTTTACTTCACGTGTCCCAGTGGGGATATGTGTCGCGCATTCTACAACTCGCAGTCTCGTCTGTGCATATTTCTCTGTCGATAACCTACTAGCCTTCATTTTGTTACATGTTACATGCTGGTTATGCGTAAACGATTTCGAACTCTATTATTACTATTAAACTTGTATGCTCACCTTTACACTATGTGTATTGATCTCTATTTTAACGTATGTGACAGGTGCCTAGGATGCTATGTTTTACCTGCTTTTGTGGAATCGAGTAGTGTAACAACTCTCATCGAAAGTTATATTTATTTAATTAAATTGTCCAATAGGAAACCCTAATTGAGAAACCCAAGTGATTCTGAACAAACCCTAAATTTTTCAGAACATTTGGAATCAGGATTAGGGCCCCTAAAACTAAGGGGGGGGGGGGTAAACCCTAGTTATAGTTATCTACTGAAAACGCTGTCAAAAATGAGAATTTACGAAATGTCGACTCAGCAGGCCTATACTAGTGACAAGGCTACCCTAGGGTAGATGGGTACCCCAGGCGAGTCGCGACAGAAACCGGGACATCTTCCGCGACACGCGGGAGATGTCAATTTCAGGTATAAATACAGGGGCTTGGGACTTGATTTCTGGCTTCAGTTCGACGTTAAAACTCTTTACGTACACAAGGTTAGACACTGTTTACTACAAAAACACACACTGATCACGAAGTGCTGCCACAATTCAGGGTAATAACTCGATCGCTGCTACGATTCAATGTCCGATCGATTAAACTATCCAATGGATGTTTAAGTGCTGCCCACATTAGGGTTTATGCTTTGTCATTCGTCGTTAAATCGATGGATGTTTAAGTATCGCATTTTGTCATTCGTTGTGAAGGTTTTAATCTCGTGAGTTATCGTAAATGCTGTATTAAGTTACTAACCTAGTTTGTGTGCCTGATTATTTAAACTAGGTTATCAAGGCTAATCAGTAGAATAAGCTCTGTTAAATCTGCAATGTGAGTCATTCTCTTTTTATCAAATTACTTTCAAAATCATGTTTATTTTCAAAGGTTATAATTACAGTGATTAAGTTTATGTAATCACCAAATTACAGCCGGTATGTGGGGTATTGTGCACATTACTGCTGTATTATCACTTTAGGTGGGCGAGCCTAAAATTTGTGATATACGTCACTATTGGGTGACAGGACCCAATAGTGATATAACGTCATCATTGGGGCAGCCAATGGTGATATGACCATAGTCACAGATCCGGTCGAGTGACAAATACTGTGGGTAGTTGGTTGGTATCAGAAACATTGTAATCTCTCTTAATACTGTAAATTATAACAAACGGGTCATTTTAGTAAATAGAATGATTCACTCAGTATTTCCCGCTGACAAAACCTTTTTCAAACATGTTTCAGGTGATCTGTTGTGATCCAGGAAAAGTGCCGTGAAGCACTATCAGCTTAAGGAAGTGGCTCAGTATAAAATAAAGAAACATGTTTTGTAAAATAAAAGATTTCTTCGTGAAATCTCAATATTGTAAATTACCGGGTTTTATCCCGAATTGTGAAATAAAATAATCGGGAAATATTTCATTTTTAAAAAGATCCTGAAGAAACTTCCGCTGTTAATTAAATACCACGGGATTTCTGTCTCGCGGCTCCTGAAACGGGTCAAACCGGGTCGAGGGCCGTGACAAGTAGGAATGAGAGTCTAGAGACAAAGACAATTTATTTATTTAATCTGAGTTGTCGGAACAATGTTTTGTTTTGAGATATCGATGTCTGTAATAATTAGTTACTTGATGGGTTATGGTATGAGACATAGTATTAACTATCCGGTAATTTAGTTGTTATGGAATTTCTCTTGACAATCTGTTTCGCTCAGTGCAGCGCCCCGATGTTTCTGTCATCGGTTGGGGTGTGACATAATGTATGTATATGTAGAGGTGCACAAATCGGGTTTTTGTTAATACCTGTTCCTGGTATGATCGAGTATTGGAAAATCGGGTATTAAGGGAAACCAGGTAGGGTCGGGTACGGGTATTGAAGAGAAAAGTCATACCTTATGTACCCGAGTAGGGTATAATCGGGTTCAAGTATAACTGGGTATTGGAATCGGGTATTAATACCCGATTTAAAAAAAATATGTTTTTTTTTATTTTACATAAAAATAAATGTGTTTAGAAATTAAATTTGGTTTGTAAAAGTAATTAAAAACAAATTACAATAACATAAATTCACTTAAATACAAATTATTTGTTTTATAATATGCATTTCTAATAAAACTTAAATATAAAAGTTGCAAAGTAAACATAAAAATTTACCTTAAAAATTTGGGTATTAAAAAAACCGGTATCGGGTATAACCGGGTTCGGGTATGGGTATGACTAGTTCCCGGTATTTTCGGGTATAAATCGGGTACGGTTTCAGTTACGGGTATTGAGTTCAAAATGTACACCCTATCTTCACTGTACGGGTAGGGTCGAGTTTGGTTACGAGTATACAATACTCGGGTACAAAAAGAACCGGTTTCAGGTTTTTTTATCAGGTCCAATTCCAAGTACGAGATTTTTTGTGCACCTCTATGTATATGTGCTTTTGCAGCCTGTTATTTGGGTTCATATTCCCTTGGCTTTGGTTTTATGCGACAAAAATCTTGTACTTCAAAAATTATTATCAAAAGGATCCATGGGAGCGAAGGGGACTTGTTGCCATTGCAATAGTTGTTACGTTGTACGCATTTAAATAAATTTTTTTTTCCAGTTTTTCTAATCAAATTACACTAGCGTTTTCCACTCTAAATCCCACCATCATATTATTTGACAAAAAAATCATTCCCACAAATAACTTTTATTTAAATTTTAATGATTCTAGATTTCTTATATAATTATTTAGTTAAAAAAAACAATACAATAATGGTAGATCGAAAGTGACAAAATAGATTTATCAATTCGATTTTACTTGATCAAATTCGTTATTATCAATTCCTTCTTATTTTTCATAAAATAATTTGTATCATCCCATATGGTAATATCAATTCTTTCTTATCTTCTTATTTACCATTAAAATATATTTTAACATCCGATAAGGTAATATCAATTTATCTTGTCTTCTTCTTATTATTTTTTGAACTACGAATTTCTTTTAGTCTCTCTCATCGTTTGTGAGACTTGAACCCAAAGTTACCCCTTCCAAACCCATATGTTTTAAGAGATTTGTCTTTTCCAATGAATCATCACCCCATTCATATCTTCTTATTTATCCTTTATCCATTACCAAATGTCTGTTTTTTTGCCAAAATCGTCCATGAGATTTGAGATTTTTTGTCATTTTCATCCAAATGTTTGATAGAAAAAATAAAGCAAATTAGATGTGTGGATGAAAATGACAAAAAGAAAATACAGTGGTCAAACATGTTATTCAAAAAGTAAATAAACAACCATTTGAGTGATAAAATATAAATTATAGTTAAAAAAACCCGTAATAAATCTAATTTTATATATAAAGTAATATTAATATCATGAATGAGAAGTATACATTAAACTTAAACTAAATAATAATTATCTATAGTTAAGTAGAAAAGATTAAACAAAATAATATTTAGTAGGAGAGTTACCTATAATTAATTAGAAAATATTAAATTAAAGAGTAAATTGCCAAAATCGTCCCTCAGGTTTGGGTATATTTGTCATTTTCGTCGAAAACAACTTTTTTATACTATTTAGTCATTCACTTTCACCATATCTATCGTGTACCGAGTATGTCTATTAGTTTTTTTAATATAATTTTTTTATTATTTGGTATATAAAATCATATTTATTCAAGCCGTGTAACACACGAGGGTTTTTTAAGATATAACTTTTTTTATTATTTGGTAAACAATTTACATTTATTCAACCTGTGTAATACACGTGGTTTTAAAGATATAACTTTTTTTTATTATTTGGTATAAAATTACGTTTATTCAACCCGTACAATATGGTTCTTATAGATATAATTTTTTATTATTTAATATATAAAATTACATTTGTTTAACCCATGCAATAAAGGAGGTTTTTGGAGATATATTATTTTATTATTTAGTATATAAAATTCATTTATTCAACCCGTGTAACACACGGGACTATAACCTAGTACTCTTATCATACAAAACGTACGAGTATGGTGAAAAGGTAAAAAGAAGTGGTGTAATTTTCATAATTATTTACTCGTTGAATAATTATCAAAATTACCCTACAAATGATCTTGTAGTGTGATTTTGTAAAATGTTTTTGTAAGATAATTTTGATCTTGTATAGTATCATAATTACTCTACAAATGATCTCGTAATTTTGATCTTGTAAGATAATTATGATCTTGTAGGTTAATTTTGTAGAGTATCATAATTACTCTACAAATGCATTAAAATTATTTTGGAAGTTTTAAAATTACTGTACAAGAAAATTTTACAAAATTACCCTACAAGATCATTTGTAGAATAATTTTGATAATTACTCTACGAGCAGATAATTACGAAAATGCCACCGTTCTTTTTTTTTTTTTTTTTTGCTTTTTCATGCCTTTCGTACGTTTTGTATGATAAGGCTATTTGTAGGTGAACTTAACTCTAAAAATAAAAGGGTATTTGATGTTTCTAGATTTTATAATCATATTTTAGTTTCATTTGATGGACTTATTATTATTTTTATTTCTATAACTAAAAAGTTGATCTAGTGGTTAGTTATTTGTTTTCTTTTCTTGAAGTCGCAAGTTCAACTCGTACTACCATCATTTGAAGGATATTGGTGGTGACAATAAAGTTTAGAACTAGGCCTCTCTGGAGGTCGCCAGTTCGAAGCCGACCCGAACCGGGTTTTACCGCGGAAGGGCCTTCGGGCAGGCGGGTTTTTCTCGGAATTGGTGACTTGGATATGCATCTAACTCTTAGGCTAGAGGGTGTGGGGGCGCCACCCCCGCCACCTCAGCCACTATAGCGCCCATATGGGCTCCATCACCACACCCTTCAAGTGAAGAGGGGGGCGCCGTACCTTCATCGCCACCATGGTAACGCCAAACTTGAAGGTTTCAAGTGGGGCCCATAACATGTCAACCAATCAATTTTTTTTCATTTTGTTTAATAGGAGGTTCCATCTACACCATACAAATTAAAGGGGGGCTCCATGACTGACGTGGATCCTACGTGACCTGATAAAGCCCCTAAGGGACTCCAACCACATCCACCGGTCTTACCGGGTATATATTTGTTTGATGGAGAGAGAAATTTCTCTTTTTAGAATGGCAATAAATTGCTATTTATGGCCACCAAACGTGGCTCGACTAGTCAAAGAATATTAACTTTCATTTAGTTTAGTATAAAAAATATTTAAAAGAATTAAATGCCAACTTTGAAATATTTAAAAGAATTAAATGCTAGTGGTTAAGAATAATTAGGGTGAGAGGGGCACTCCTCTCTTAGGCTATAGGGTGTGGTCATGGCCCTCATGACCATCCACATAGGCACCACATCAACCATCTTTAATCCATTATTCAAAACCATTACCCTAAGGGTGTGGTCATAACTCAAACCACTATCCCCTTTATTTTTGTTAATTTGTTTTTGTCTTAAAATTATCAAATGAGAGGGTCATGGTAATCGTGGTTTAATCCATGGGAACCACCATCAATCAAGGAGGGGGATGGTATACCATTTAATTAATGATCCTATGTGGAAATAATGTTCCAATCCATGACCCCCACACCCCATAGCCTTAGGGGAGTCCCCTCTCTTACGCACGGCCAATCAGCACGCGCCACGTCAACTCCCCTCTTAACTCCCCTCACACTCTCAATTTGATGGCGGCACTCCTCTCTTGGGGGACTTGCTTTTTTCCTTTTTTTTGTTTTTTTTATTTGTTGTAATTATGCATGTTTATAAATTAAACCAATATTAATAAAAATTAAATAAAATTTAATAAAAGACATTTCATTAAATTAAAAATAAAAATTACATTCAAACTAGAAAAATAAAAAAACAAACTACTCGTCGTCGGAACTCACTTCAAGGTGAGGTAGATCTAAACGTCCGAGATACTCAACGAGATCGTGTTTTAGTCTCCAATGCGTTTCTTCGTCAATGAGCTCGCTAAAAGCTGTATCATCGAAGACGGGTTCGACTGGAGGATCTTGAATGTGTACCGGTGCTATCGCCCTTCCGTCGTCTTTTATAATCATGTTATGTAAAATAATGCACGTATACACGATGGACCTTATCTTTTTCACCGTTTTGGAACGCATTGGACAATTTAGTATTCCCCACTTCGCCTTTAACACACCAAACGCCCGTTCCACATCTTTTCTTGCGGCCTCGTGTTGCCTCTTGAACCCACAAATCTTGAGACGCCACCGCCTCTAACATAACTGTCGGGTATTGATGATCGCCTCTCATATATTGTCCACGCAATTCTGTGGGGCACATTCTCCAGACGAAGTGTGTACAATCCAGACTACCCAACATACCAGGTAGGTGATGTCTCTTCTCATGAGCCTGATACAATAGCGCAACGTCGTGGCTCGTTGGTCTACATAAGAATTCACCGGCATACATTGTACAGACGTCTCGCAGAAATATTCAAGGCACTCACGAGAGGTCCTTTGAGCCATATTTAAATACTCGTCGTTTTCGTCTGGTGGGTTACCGGTTGCAAGTTGTTTAATCGCAGAAGTAACCTTTTGCAACGCCGTGAAACTTTTCTTCATTCTCCCGTCCAAGCCCTCGTGAAACCACTCGTTATTCGCTTCCACGTCACTAACAATTTTTAGGAACAAAGACTTGGACATACGAAACCTCTGACGAAAAATATCGGCATTAAATTTTGGATTTTCAACAAAATAATCGGCCATGAGTGTTTCGTGGCCTCCCACACGATCTCGACGGACAATTTTTTTTTACTAGACGATGTCGTGTCTAGTACCTCCGCTTGTTGGATGAGATTTTGGAAGAAAATTAAACTACCATCGCTTGACGATGAATCTTCATCGTCGGGAAAGTCGGGCAGGGGAGAAAAAAAGGGGAACTTGGAATCCATTTTTTTTAAAGATTGGTTAAAAAAATTAGATGAGTTGAATGGGTGAGAGTTGTTTTGGGTTTGAAAAATAAAAAGATTAAAGAGGTAGTATTTATAGGGGTTAGGAATTTTTTTTAAATGTATAACGGCTATATAGCCGTTTAAACTTTGATTCCCTCATCGGTGAATACACACCGATCCCATTCACCGAATTGCCTCCCCGCGTTGATGGCGGCGGTGTTCCCGCTCGGGGACTTGGGTCACCGTAGGCCTCCCCGAGAAGTCCCCCGCTCACCCTTAAACATGGGAAGTAAAGCGGAAACTGGCGCACCCCCTTGAATTATAATATCCACATAAGGGTTTTCTTCAAACTATCAAGTTTTGGACTATTATCTTGTTAATAAGCTATAGCTCAATTGATATTATATTATATTATATTATATATATCAATTGAAAGTGGGCATGAATAGTATTCCACTATTTTATTTTAAAGTATTGGTTTATTTTTTAATTCTATTTTTAAGTATTTATTTATTTTTAAATATTATTTTATTCAATCATTTAGTTTAATTCTCCTTTAATAATTTGCGTTTGTTAATTTACAAAAAAAAAAAAAAAAACGCAACAATGTTCTTTTAATATTGCAGTATAACTTTTATTGAAAATGGATATTGTGCTGCAGGTGTACAAACCAAACCGAAAGCGACAATGAATGATAATTATTATTTTGAAGTATTTATTTATTTTTTTAAAAATTATTATTTATCATTTATTTCAATTTTTTATCTAATAAACTGTGTTTATTTTTTCCAATATTGTGATAAAGTTTTTTTTTTTTTTTTTTTTTTTTGAAATAGATAATGCGCCCCGCTAACGTACCAAAACGTACTGAATTGATTGAACAACATATGTATCAATACCGCTATTAATTTTTATTTTTTTACTTTTGATAATCTGGCACCATATCGTTATTATACCATAACAAACCAAACGAACAACATTGGTACAGGTACTTGTATTCATTTTTATAGTTTTCGGTTTCGATAATTTTTAGTTTAGACAACTTTGTCTGCAACGACAGTGGCGCAGCTTACTTCCCCCCCCCCCCCCTGAACTTTTCGATGCATAGTGTTATGAACAGTAACTTCGTATAGAATTTTTTAGGTATATACGTCCCCCCCCTGTTTTCGGAAAAAAACCGGGGGTCAAGCTTCGCCAATGTGCAACGATATATGAATAATGATATCAATACTGTGACGATCTGAATCAATCAATATTGTTTGAACATTGGTGTCGGTACCCGTGTTATTTTTGTCGTTTTCAATCGCTTGATTTCTATACGAAGTGCATGTATCATACTGGTATTGTAATGAACCAAACCGATACAAATCCAATGCTCGCTATAATGAACCGCCGCAACGCGCGTTCAAATTACCTAGTTAGAAAGAAAATAAAGATTTTAAGGTCATAGATTTCAAATTCAAATCTGATCTCAATTAGTTTTTTCTTTCTTTTTTTTTGCGCAATCTCTTTAGGAGGCAGGTTTTCCCCGAAACTGAAGACGGTGGATTTGAGCAACCTAATGTTGTTTCCGGTCATGGACGTATAAGATCGCCTTCTGCTATTGACTTACCCGGTTAGCCAGACTTTATTTCGTTGGCCGTTAAAAAAATCGACTATTATCGTTGGCCGTTAGGGTGTAAGGAGTGGTTAAACACTTGAGAGTGACAAGCTAAAAAATCAACCAATCAGAGTGCGCCACGTCAATCAGTGAAAAATGTTTAAACTTTGCCGAAAAGTGTTGGCAATGGTTAGACACTTGGTGAAGTGGTAAACTTAAAAAAAAAGATGTGATTGGTTGAGAGATGACATGGACCACACCACACACACCCCTCTCTCTCCTTCCTCCCTTCACCGCAGCGGCAATCCCTCACTGTGCGACAATGAAACCGCAACGGCAAAGGGGGCGGCGGTGTTGCCGCGTGGCAAAACCCTTTGCCACTCCCCTTTGCCGCACCACTCCGGACACCCTTAAAAAAAGGAAAAATTACAAGTTTTGTCCTTTATCTTTATACCACTTTTCAGGCGGTGTCATTTTTAACGAATGTTGACAGGCGGTGTCCTTTACTAGGTATTTTGTTGTAAGTTTAGTCCTTTACACCCAACCCTGTTAATTGTTGGGTGTAAATGACTAAACTTGCAACAAAATACATAGGTGAAGGACTAAACTTGCAACAAAATACCTAGTAAAGGACAACGCCTGTCAACAACTAAAAGGGTTTTTTTAACTGGGTTGGGTGTAAAGGACTAAACTTGCAACAAAATACCTAGTAAATGATACCGCCTGTCAACATTCGTTAAAAAGGACACCGTCTGAAAAGTAGTATAAAAATAAATGACAAAACTTGTAATTTATCCTTAAAAAAATAGACTATTATCTCCTCTTTCATTCGGTTTTTATTTTATACATTATCATTAAATTAGCCTTAAATAATATTTATATAAATAATTAATATATTTGCATATTATTCCTGTTAACTTTTAAAATAATCATAATTATTATAATTGTATAATTTAATATGACTCTTAATTGTGTTTTAGTCCAAGCTTAAAAATGAAATTATTATACGTCCACTTAACATTTTCCCTTGACTGATATTCTACAGTTATGCATTTACCGCAATATCAGCAAATGAAACCGTTTCAAATTTAAATATATAAACCTAAGTTGATATATTTATTATTATAATATCATTATTATATTCCGCAAGTGGCGAACCACCGACACCCTACACTATTTAGTGACTCAGCTTCCACTAACATATCACTCATAAATCCAATCTTCAAAACTTGGTTCTTCTCAACCACAAATAAGAAAACTCCAACCTTCTCACTCAGGCACAATAAACCTTCAAATCTAATATTTGAATCCACAAACTCCAGATGGCCTTTGATTTCTTATATACCTCTTTGGGTTTGCTTCTCGATCTACGCTTATGACGTTTTTCTAAGCTTTAATTTCAGACACAATATCCAACTTCCCCTTTAGGTATGCTTCTGTTCTTTTTCTGCTTACAATCATACCATATTAAACTAATTATTAGTATTCTCCTTACAATTTGTTTGTGAAATTTGTCTAAAACTTTAGGGGTATCCTAATGTTTTAACCCAACATTCATAAAATAATAATGAAAAACACAAGATAATAAATAAAGTTAAACAAATACTCAGGGTCGTCTTTGAGGACTCGGGTGCCTCGAGGGCCCTGTGCAAGTAGAAAACATTGGCCCATAAACACAAACCTATTTATAAAATGAAGAAACTAAAAAATCTATTTTTACTACTTTTTTGTTAGGCTTTAAATTTAACTAGTGGCATATTACTCGCGGACTACATCACGGGCTACATCAAGAGTGTTAAAATTTGTAAAGATACTAGCTAATATTATTCTAAACTAGGTTAGATCAAACATAAGTGATATCTAATCTTATAATTTAAATGTTAATCTAACCATATAATCAGTTAAGAGAAATATTTTGATTTGATAAGATCTCGTGGTAAAAGAACACATTTAAAAAAATTAGAATTTCTTTTGGGTTATTTAGATAATCAAATAAGTGTTCAAACCAATTAAAAAAATTACAATGTGAAAAAATAAATAAAGTAGCAGGTAAATAATAATATGACAAAAAAATAATAATAATAAGAACCTGTTATGAATATTACAAAAGGGTTTATCATGAAGATCAAGATTTACCTCTAGATTTACCAAGCAAGTGGATGAACTCTTTGTCAAACTTATGGATAGCTTTGTCTACTAAATAGTTAATCTTGTCTACCAAATAGTTAATCTTGTCTACCAAATAGTTAATATTTTTGTAGTATAAATACTAGCTCAAGGTAGAAGAAAAATGCACCTCATGTATACACTTTTATAAGTTATACAACTCTCTTCTTCTTTCTCTTATTACATTTCTAAAGTTCTTTAAGTTTTAGTACTAATCTTGTGTTAATTCTTGTTATATTATAACACGTTATCAGCACGAGTCGCTTATATCCTAATCAAAGAAGACCTTAAGCCCAAAGATATCCATCATAAGCAATGTAAGCACTTCATTAACTTTATAATGTACTTTGAAAAAAAAATTAAGTACAAAAGTGTTATAAATAATTGATGGCAGACAAAAACAAGTTCCATTCACATGTGAATAGTTATTATATTTTGTATATATATGTACATTAGCTCAATGAAAGAAAAACATCGAAAATATATTCAACCACTATCATCTCTATTTTCTTTGATATCTCTCCTCTTTACAATCCAAATCATATCCCATAAAGTAAGTTTTATAACACGTTATCAGCACGAGAGCTTAAGCAGGAAGATCAGTAGAGCAAAGAAGTAAGTTTTTCATATGTGTATATATATATATATAATATGAATTCTATTATGAGTTAAAATCAGTGCAGGAGACCTCATACTATGGATATATAATAACTTTGAGACTACTAACAATCTAAATTTCTTTTATGCACCTAACATTTACATTTATGTTATCTAACATTTATTTATGCACCTAACATTTACATTTATGTTATTTAACATTTATTTATGCACCTAACATTTATATTTATGTTATCTAACATTTATTTATAAAATCTAATGTTTCTAATATTTATCTTATTTATGTTTAGTAATAAAATGACGAGTATTGCAAAGCTCGAATTTTTAGCTCTTAAAAATTCTGGAGAAAACTATATGCCCTGGACTGCAAATATAAAAAGACACCTAAAGTCAATGGGTGTACTAGAAACAATTGCAGAAAACAACGCATGTGATGAACAAGACAAAGCAACAACTGCCGTCTTTATCCATAAACACATCGATGAAATACTACAATTAGAGTATTTTAATTATGATGATCCAAGTGTTTTATGGGAAAATTTAAAAAACAGATTTGACCATCAAAGGGATTCATTACTCCCTATGCTAAAGCTGATTGGGATAGTCTCAGATTCCAAGATTTCAAAAGTGTAAATGATTACACATCTGCTTTATTAAAATTATGTTCAAGGTTTGATTTTTGTGGGCAACCAAAAACCAAAGAGGAAAAGTTAGAAAAAAACTTTCTCTACCTTCCATGCATCACAAATAAATTTGCAACAATCTTATAGGTTGCAAAGGTTTAGAACATATGCTGAGTTGAATATGATTCTCATTATACAAGAGAAAAATAACGAGTTATTAATGAAAAACCATCAAGCTCGTCCCACAGGATCATTGACAATACCAGAAGCAAATATTGCTTATAATAATGATCATAACAATTATGGGCGAAAATGGGAACAAGGCCGTGAACAAGGCCGTGGACGTGGTCGAAACAATGTTGACAGAACTCATTTTAGTGGTCGCAACCACTCATTCAAATGGAAAAATAATCGTGGTCGTGGCAAAAGAACTAATAATTACCATGCACCACAGAATAACAATTTTAACCAGCAACATAAGGCTAAAAAATGAAGCTGGTACGTCCACAAATAATGAAAGTTCTTGTTTTAGATGTGGAAGTGCAAATCATTGGGCAAAAACTTGTCGTACACCTTCACATCTATGTCAACTGTATCAAGCATCTCTGAAAAAAGAAGAAAAGGAAGTAAATCACATCGACAATGTTGACAATGTCGATACTGAGTTGAACCATATCGAAAATTTTAACCATGTCAATACTGATCTCAACAACTCAGATTTCTTTGAACCGGAACCATGAAAGAAATATTGTTAAAACCCAATAAATATCAGTGTATTTTTATGTTTAAAGTATGTTTAATTATTTCTCTTTCATGCAATGAAAAAGCTGTTTTGTTTTGTAAGTATGTTTAATTATTTCTCTTTCATGCAATGAAAAAGCTGTTTTTGTTTTGTAAGTATGTTTAATTATTTCTCTTTCATGCAATGAAAAAGTTGTTTTGTTTTGTAAATTCATACTATTTATGTACTAATTATTCTTTTTACGCATGAAGATTAAAAATGAATTTCACTGGAACAGAAGATCAAACAAACAATGTAGATATATGTATAGCAGACAGTGGTGCCACACATACTATTCTGAAATCCCAAAAATATTTTTATGAATTGAAACCAACAAAGGGAAACATTAATACATTATCAGGTCCTTCAAACTTGATAAAAGGAGTGGGAAAAACTAATATTGTATTACCTAATGGTACAAAGCTTTTAATAGAGGACGCTCTATTTTCTCCTAAATCAACAAGAAACTTGTTGAGTTTCAAGGATATATATCATAATGGGTATGATACTCAGTCGAGAACTGATAAAAGTAAAAAAATATTTATATATTGTAAAGAAAGATCACATATTTGAGAAACTGCCAATGCTCCATTCGGGTT
>JARYGA010060722.1:0-68911 GCA_030545235.1 Helianthus tuberosus
TAGGCAAAGTGGCCTACAGACTGAACTTACCAGCCGAACTCAGTGCAGTTCACAACGTCTTTCATGTGTCGAATCTGAAGAAGTGGCAGTCAGATGAGACCTTTATAGTTCCTTTGAAGGAGCTCACGATCGACGAACGGTTGCATTTCGTCGAAGAACCAGTTGAAATCACAGACCGGGATGTTAAGGTCCTCAAGAACACCAGAATACCTCTTGTACGAGTTCGTTGGAACTCCCGTCGCGGCCCAGAGTTCACCTGGGAGCGCGAAGATCAAATGGAACTCAAATATCCCCAGTTGTTCGAAAACAATGCAACTACTACTGAGGCTGAAGCTACTACGGAATTACGGAACGAAATTCCAACTCAACGGGGGGATGATGTGACACCCCAGGAAAACCAGTAAACGATACAACTTACTTAGCTTCCTCAGTAACCGCATGCTAAATTTCGGGACGAAATTTCTTTCAAGTTGGGGATAATGTGACAACTCGAATTTCCGACTTTCACTTTCGTATTAAATGCACGTTGACTTCGATTGTTTTGTTGTTTGACTTGTAGCTATACCCGTTATATTAATGAAAGGCACTATGATTGTTACATGTTTATGTGATTAATATTAAAACATGAGACTTGGTATTTTAGAAAAGCACTTGAACTTTTAACAGGTGAAATGACCCGACAAATTAAGTGATTCGCCATGACCCAACTCGACGAAACAGGCTGTTTCGCCGGCCCATTATTACGCGAAGCCCATTAGGGCCCAGTTCACTTGTACGCGTATAAAGTACACGGAACCGTCTTATTCGTCACACTTTAACAAAATAGAAACCCTAGAGCGCCCCTTTTCTGTGAGACGGCTGTTGGAACTCTCGAAGCCCTTAGCTTAATCATCATTCATTTCATCTCGGTTAGTGTGTATTATAAAGAATCGTTTACTTGTTTTTGACTACAAAGTCTATTTGATGAATGCTCCTATTTGCGGCCCATGTGTTTTGGCAGGATATGTCATTCATGAATCTTTTGCTATTTGTTTGTATATATGTTGTTGTTTAGTAAAAATAAAGATCACCACATGGTTAGTTAGTTGGGAATGGATAAGAGGGTATCATGGGTTGTTTATTAAAATCGGTGGTCAATGGTGGGAATATGTGAACCGCCAATACTTAATGATGATGTTTGGTAGTTTTGGTAATTCATTAAAGGTCCAAACGATTGGTGTTATTGAAGGTCCAATCGGTTATAAATGTTAGAGGTCCAATCGGTTAAGTGCTATGCTTGGTCCAATGAGGATTGGCGGTGTTGGATAGTTGTTGGCCACTAGGTTTTGTGTTATGATAATTATTGCTGAAACTGTATGTATTTTCGACGAATCTGAAGTACCGGCGAAACATATTTTAAGGATGAAACCGACATGGCGAAACACAATGTGTTTCGCCGAGACTTGTTTGACGAAACATGGGTGATTCGTCGGAAAGGCTCATGGCGAAATAGAAGGTGTTTCGCCGACCTGGGTAATTTACACCATAACTGTTTCTGTTAAAACTTAACTGGGTTAGATAACTGCTGTTATAAATAAAGGCAATACTTGTATGATCACAAATACGTGCAATTTGATACTCTGTGTTATTAATGCGATGTTCATAATGATGAGGTTTACGTGCAAACAACTTGAATGCAAACTGATTAATTATACGTGCATACCTTAGGACGCGACTGATTAACCGTGAGCACATACGTAGCATACCGAGCGAAACAAGGTGAGTTCACACTTCTACCAAGGCATGGGATTCCCAGGGGTTGGGAATGGGATTTAAGGAATAAGGTTGAATAGATTCATGCGGACATTATTACTAAACTACCATACCATCGTCCTCGGTTGTGCAGGACCCATACGTAAAACCTACGTATACTTATGCTATTCGCTATCCTCGGTTGTGAAGGATACTCACGTAAAACCTACGTGAACCTATATTTACTACTATCCTCGGTTGGGAAGGATACTTACGTAAAACCTACGTAAACACATGCGTACCCCTATCCTCGGTTGGGAAGGATACTTACGTAAAACCTACGTAACACTAGTACGTATTACTGTTCTCGGTTGTGAAGAACACATATGGTTACAAATAGTCTAGTGGTTATACAACACGGGAAGCCCCCACCAATAGAACTTACTACCGGCACAGTTGAGGCCACAAGTTACAAACAAACTTTCTATTACGCATTACTTTCTGTGAACTCGCTCAACTAGTTGTTGACTCTCTGTTACATGCCTTGCAGGACCATAGGTACTTTTGGAGCTTGCACGGGAGGCACAGTCGTTGTGGACATGGATCGTGAATGTGTTGTTAAACACTATAACATTTTGTACTTAAACTTATGTTGGGTTTTACATTAAGTGCTTCCGCTACACACTTGTTTATATTTGGTTTTGGAAACACCTGTCGTATTGATGAATGACTTTTACTTTATACTTATGTTCAATATGATTGGTGGCTTGATCCTGGTCATGTCACGCCTCCTAGCGGTAGTATTCCGTGTGTGGATTTTGGGGGTGTGACATAAACATCCATCGATTTAACGACAAATGACAAAGCATAAACCCTAATGTGGGCAGCACTTAAACATCCATTGGATAGTGTAATCGATCGGACATTGAATCGTAGCAGCGATCGAGTTAATACCCTGTATCGTAGCAGCGCCTCACTAATATTATTGATATTTTCGACTTCAGAGTACTAAAACTTCGTTTTTGAAAGTTTTGATCGACACCAGTGGACTGTGCAAGTGACGGGCTATTTATAGCTGATTTTAGGGCCTTACGCGACCCGCGTAACCCATCCCCTATATCTTACGCGGCCCGCGTGGCTGCCCAGTCTACGAGTAGGCTTGACCAGTCACGAGTAGGTTAGCCAAGTGGTCATTACGTGGATCTGGAACACTTATCCGGTCAACCAGTGTTTGACGCGGCCCGCGTAAGACATGCCTTGTCTCTTACGCGGCCCGCCTGAAACCTATTATTCTTGATTTTCTTGATTTTTATGTAAGGTATGGTTTCAGGGGTCCAGGTTTTCATTTACGGTTATTTTAGGACAATTTCGAGAGTCCTTACAATTACTTACATGGGGTGTAATGTGAAAATTATAAAAAGGTCATGGATACCAGGTATTGATCGCTTACTCTGGCCAAGTAAGTGGTGAGCATGTGGTACCATGAACTTTTTATGATGGACGTGCTTACATTCGATGTAGTAAGGTCGGGGTAAGTGGGACAAATTAAAAAGTACCCAAATGAATCAAATGAGTAAAATATTTGATAATAATGTAAACGCAAGCCTGAAGACGGAAGCGTATTACGTTAGTATAACGAGCCCAAGGGAAGGGACAATAATCAAGTAAATGAAAATACGAACCGACCACTAAGAATGCTAAGGCATAGAGGATAAAGTTGACTATCAAAAGTGGTGAAACTCACACGAACAAGTTAAACGGGTTAGTTAAAACGTAATATTGGAAAGGATAATGAGCCCGGTAATGGGACGAGATTGAATGCAAATATAGGCGCAAACCGAATAAAGGAAAGCGCGAGATATTAATGAACCCATGTAATGGGTCGGAATTAAATATGAAATGATTGCAGTCACGAATCACAGTCGGAGTGAACGAAATTTTGATGCGAAAGCAAATGATTTTCGAACATAAAAAGGACGACCTACGGGATCAATTATAACCTTCGAGTATAAACAGTGTAAAGGTCTACGGGACTAAAATGACCCACGGGTCATGAATAAAAAGGAAAAGGATCATAAAGGAAACACCCTAAATAGGTGAAAGCCTAAAGAAATAGCCTACGAGGCTAAGTGAAAGAATCTACGGGTTACTTAGACAAGCGAGGGAACCAGTAGAGAATCCCCGCGTAAAACAAGGACTGCAAAAAGGATAAATGTCAAGTTGTCAAATTTGTTTGACATAAATAAAAAAAATTATATATATATATATATAAAACGTTAAACTAAAATTCAGTTTTAGTCAAAAACAACGTTTTATTAAACATATATAGTATGAGATAATTGGGAATTAAACTTAAAACACGACGTGACGCGATCACGGTCAGGAAAGTTATGTGGAATAAAATCACATAGTAGCGTCTAGTCAGTGAGACCGGTTAAGGTCAATACTTAAATTAAGAAAATGTTCAACACGCTATTTCTATTAAGATTTGCGTGAAATAAACATAGTTGATAAGCGTCTATGACCAAGTGACCAATTGGCTACTCAGTCAAGCCAAACGATAAAGGTAAGTGAGTACAAAGCGGCAGTGATGGTCCATGAGGTCATAATAACGAAAAGTATTGATCGCCTATACTGAGCAATCACAAAACAACACAAGCAAAGTGTTGGGAAGTCAGTTCGAGTAAAAGCACGATAAAAGAATAAAGCCGAGAGGTATGTGGTATTATGCCTTGTAGAAATTCATTAATAGCACATCTAGATAGTGCTAAATAAATAAGATAAAATCAGGAAATTCATTTTGCGGCGAATTCTGTATGAATGAACCAAATGAATAAGTTCGTAAAGGAAAGGGTTTGTTTGTAAAAAAAATGAAAGATCTCACTAGAAACATCCAAATGGGTGAAAATAACGGATTCACAAAGAATCCGAAAGTATAAAGGCGATGAATTTCGCTAAGTTAATCAAACAAGTCGAAATAACAAGATGGTGTTATTCCGAGTTGCGTAAATTCGCATAAAAGATACATATGTTGTGTAATTAAAAGATGTTACCATATTTGTTTGATGACACTAACAAATGGTCAAAGTATGAGTAATGCTTAGAAGGTTACTCAGTTTATGTACATTGGGTTTGAAACTCAATAAATTGTGTAAGAAAAGGTTTCGAGGACGAAACCTCTTTAAGGGGGGTAGACTTGTAACACCCCGAAAACGGGTTTGGTAATCAAACCCCGTTAATACTAACAGACGGGTAAAGTACCGTTAGTGGTAAGAGTAACCCGATAAATATTAGGATTTAAACAAATAATACTAATATTAAACACAACGTGAATAAATGCTTTTAAGGAAATAAAGTTTATAAGAAGTCTGAATTAACGGGACTTAAAATAAACTGAGTCATAATTTCCCCGAACCCACTAAGTTAACTAGGAATATTTAACCTAGTTAATAAGTGGGAATAGTGTTAGAAATAGTTAGATTGTGTCCTACTTAATAACTAACTAAACTTGAGGGACCAAAAGGGGAAATACTAAAAGATTGGGTTTATTAATAAAACAAAACACAACACACACACCAAGTGTGTGTGTGTGTGTGTGTGTGTCGACTTCGGCTGGAGAAAACAAGGGGAAACCCTTGTTCATCAAAGATCACCAAATTGAAGGAGTATTTGGGTCTCAAATTCGTGCATGAACGCGTAGAAACGATCACCAAGTCATGGGGATCACAAGGTATGTCACAAAACCTAGATTGGTTGAAGTTGAAATTTGAGACAAGTAGGTTACTTGTAAATAAATTGATGGATTATGATCCAAGGATGAAATTAGGAATGATTTTATGTCTATGAGTAAACCCTAGTCATTTACTTGTTGAATTGAGGTTCATAATTGTGAATTTCATGATTATCCATTTATGTGTTAAATGGGTTTTGTAGAAATAAGATGAACGCTAGAATTGTGACTATTAAAATGGTGTTAACAGATTTCCATGAGATGAATCTGAGAATAGTATGCATGCTAGACATAATGGAATTGAAATTATGTTTATGTTTAGTAGAAATAACTAGTTATGAACTAGTTGTAAATGTGTAAAAATTTATGCACATTAGGTGTTTGTTAAAATGCTTAAATGAGAACTAAAGTGTTGAAATTAGAGTGAAAATGTGTATTTGAATGATATGGCAATTACGTGTAATATGAAGTGATAAGGGTTCTAAATATTATGTTGATTTAGACTTAATGTTATAACCCATGTGATCAAAAAGTAGTTAATTTTAGATAAGCTAAGTTAACTAATCATGAAGTCGAATAGTAGCTTCGGCATAGAAAATAAGTGAGGTGGAATAGTCGTGATTTTTATGACTAATTTAACCGCCTTGTAAATGATTGAAAATAGTTTGACGCCTAACGAGCTAGGTGGAGGCTTGGGAAAGGAAACGGGTCAAACAAATCAAGAATGGAGGAAAAACATAATTCGGATGCAAGGTAAGTATAGCTTACACTAGTCTTAAATTGTGGAATATTCTCTTATCATATAAATTACGAATGAGATAACTAAACAATTGAAATATGATGTTCCGTCGTGTAGTCGTACGGAACAAGATAATCAAAGATGAAAGAAACCATAATAATGGTTAAAAAGAAGTAAATCGATAATTCGGTCATATTATGATGAAAGGAAAAATGAACTTTTAATGGTTACCTTTTATGGTAAGCCAAAACAAATAATAAGGGCAAAACAGTAATTTAGTCACACTTTGACAATAACCGTTAGTTTCAAAAAGACGCTTTTCCGCGTAAGACATAAAGAGTCGAAAGTGGTAATAAACGGTTTACAAGTAAAATGACCGTACGGTGTTAAACGGAACGAGTCATGTAGATGAGATGATAATAAATATCATCTCGCATAGATAAACGGTCAATTCGGCCAAACGGGTCAAAAGGTGTAGACATCACCTTTTGACAATATCGACTAATGATTCTTTTGTCGAGTTATATGCTTACAGGAATAGATATCCAATGGATACTCGCATCGTTCTTAATTAGCGATTATAAAGCAAGGTATTAAAACCGGGTAATAAGTTGATCCGAGCCAGGTATGTATTATAGATCAACTCATCATTTAGAACTTGAAGTTCTATGAGAGTTAGGCAAAGTAAAAAGGACATTCGGTTACCTTAAAAGGTAAACCGAAGGATTTAAATTATAGACAGACTGTTTTGAAAACAAGATTTGGTTAAAAATGAGATTTTGGGCATGCATGGCTTAAGCAAGCCCTTCGTCGTAAAAGAAGGGTTAAAAATGACCAAAACGCCCTTGTAAGCAAAATTAAGCAAACAACCCTTAGAAGTCGCTTGAAAACGAGTTTTACAATCAAGTCAATACTTAGAATAAGTATAAAAGCGAAAGATGTAAATCCTTGGTCAAAAGACTCTATACGAGTCTTTGCCGTAAAATGATAAACCGAGGGGTAAAACTCGGATTATATAGATCGCCACATTAAACCCATCACAAATATAGTTGTAATGGAAGATCATTTGATAAATAATGTGGAAATAAGATGCTAGAAATAAATGAGTGTGAAATATTGCGTAAAAGTGCTTAAATGCCCTTAACGGGTCAAAATTTGGTAAAAAGGGTAATAAGCCGAATACTTGAAAGTCTTAAACTTTGTTAATCCGGATGTTGGATTTTAACTCCATATGATGGAGGATTAAATTACAATCACGTAGGAAGAAACGGTAGGTCAAACGGACAAGCGGATTAAAAGTTATGAAGGTTTTCGTTTAGAGAACGGCAAACTTGGAAAGACCTGCAGAGGCCACCGTAAGTTACGGTAGCTACCGTAACTTACGGTAGCCTAAAAGTCTTTACGCCACAAACCCCCTGCTTTACGATGGGAGAATCAACATTCAGGGGCTACCGTAAATTACGGTAGCCACCGTAATTTACGGTAGACCCTGCAATTTAATGTATTTTAATTAGTTTCGTTTCCCGGACTCGTTTAGACACGTTTTAAACCCCGTATGACTAAAGCATTTCATGTTTATGAAATGTAGGTACATTTTGGATGCCGGAAGACGATCAAGCTCAACGAAGAACCGAACACCATAAAGATTCATGCTTCCGCACATTGGCTCGTCGTAAATTTAAACGACGAATCCGATCACGTTATGTTGAATAACTTATGATTTGTAAAAATTTTAATAAACCCGTATTTTTATAGTATGTGTAGTCTTAACTATACATTTAATTGTTGGTAATTACATGTAAAACTGTTAAATAGTAACTAGGGTGTTACAAGTTGGTATCAAAGCCCTGGTTTAAGAGATTCAAGTATGGTGGGGAAAACCATGCTTGGACTTAAACCTTACGCTCTTGATAAAGATTAGTGTTCGGTTCGAGGCTTGATCGCAAATCCGGTAAGTATATGTATGTTAATGGTTAGCGTGTTAAGGTGTTGTAAACAACACATAGGGTTATCGTGTAATACACGTTACCCCAATTAAATGATTGAAGTAGTTGACGAAATTTTGCGCGTTGACGCGTATAGTAGAAAAAGCCTTGTATTATAATACGGGCAATTATTAAAGTTGACATTACTAACTTTTGTTAATGTTTTAATTTAAGGACACTCGCGTCTGAAGATGACGAGAGATGAATGAATTGCGGATATGATAATGGAACGGTCCGAGGTATGACAAGAAGAGCGTACTCATCAAGGACCTAAATCGCGTAACAATCGCAAATAAGTAATGGCAAGGAAAGCCCATTAGGGCAAGCATTTACCAGGTGCGCATTTTAAATGATTACGTGAATAGTAATAAGCAACAAATACGTAGAGATTTAAAGTTGCATATGTAGATTAAAAACTTGGAAAAACCCGAATAGAAAACCTATCCGGGATATTGTTTCCAAGAGAAACAAATAGGGGCATTACTTACATGGGGTGTAATGTGAAAATTATAAAAAGGTCATGGATACCAGGTATTGATCGCTTACTCTGGCCAAGTAAGTGGTGAGCATGTGGTACCATGAACTTTTTATGATGGACATGCTTACATTCGATGTAGTAAGGTCGGGGTAAGTGGGACAAATTAAAAAGTACCCAAATGAATCAAATGAGTAAAATATTTGATAATAATGTAAATGCAAGCCTGAAGACGGAAGCGTATTACGTTAGTATAACGAGCCCAAGGGAAGGGACAATAATCAAGTAAATGAAAATACGAACCGACCACTAAGAATGCTAAGGCATAGAGGATAAAGTTGACTATCAAAAGTGGTGAAACTCACACGAACAAGTTAAACGGGTTAGATAAAATGTAATATGGAAAGGATAATGAGCCCGGTAATGGGACGAGATTGAATGCAAATATAGGCGCAAACCGAATGTAAGTTAACAAGTTGCATATAATGATCAACAACATATTTCTAGTAATCAACAAGCAAGCATCAACATATACCAAACAACATCATACTAACAACACTTCATCATATTTCATCTTTATGTAAACCTTATGTTTAAACTTTTAGTTCATGTTCTTTTAGTGTTCTTGTTATAATCAACCTACTACATCTTTTAACCATTAAAGTAGGAGTAACGAGGTTAATCAAGGACTTACAACTAACTCAAAGGCTAGGGAAGAACACTAGTGAAAAGATGATGAAAATGATGTGAGAAAAAGCAAGTAAGTGAGCTCCTTGATGATCCACAAGCATCAAGCTTCACAAAGCATCTACTAACACATGAATGGAGCTTGAAATTGGATGAACATGGTGGTGATAAGGTGGTGGTGGTGGCGGTTATAAGTGAGCCGAGAGGAGAGGGAGAGAGTGAGGGTGTGATGGTGTGAAGATTGTGAAATGATGTTGTGATCTAGTTAGATACTCACCATATTTATAATCATGTCCTTCCAATATTTTGTCTAAACAATCAAGCAAAGATCTATTAAAATAATCAACATAATCTTGGAGGTATGGTGTGAAGTATGGTGGTGATGGTGACCGATTGGTTAGGGGGGTTAATTGTAATATTTGATGATAGTTGGTAAATGATAGTTAGATTCCAAGTATATGGTTACATATGTTGGTTAGTGGATATTCTAGTGGGTGTTATGGTGTTCGGGGATCATAACTAGCCAAGAAATAATTAAACAATGTTTCTTGCAATATTTTGGTGTTCCGGGTAATGTCCGGTTGTTCGGTTAGATACCGGTTCGTTAAAGTGCTAAGTTGTTCCGTTTAGTGTCTTTTATGTATCTTTTTGTAACACTTTTAATTCCCAACACTTAGGAAAGCATACAGGACTATTTAGTCAATTTTCTGCACAAGACTAGTATGTTAACAAGCACATGTAAGTATGACGCAGTAATCAGAAAGCAGTTAAGTAATTCAACACAGTCATCAAGCACTTTAATTAACATTAATAAATCGTACGGATACATGTAATTATGAGGGTTGTCACAGCAGAGAAATCAAACCTTTTTCATAGCAATCCCTCACAAAGTGATGTCTGATATCAATGTGCTTGGTGGTTGAATGGGAGACTGGATTTTTGATGATATTTTCTGCTGCCTGACTGTCCAACATGAGAGGTGTCTTTAAGGCAGTGATACCAAAATCCAGTAATTGATTTTGAAGCCAAAGCAGTTGGGCTGTACAGCTTGCAGCAGCTATATACTCTGCCTCAGCAGTGGATGTGGAAACAGATGCTTGCTTTTTGCTTTGCCAAGACACTAAGCAACTGCCTAGGAATTGGCACCCTCCTGAAGTGGACTTCCTTGTCTTGTCACATCCAGCAAAGTCACTATCTGAGAAACCTGAAAGCTCAATATTACCATCAGCTGGATACCAGATACCAAGTGTGGGAGCACCTTTTAGGTATCTGAATATCCTTTTTACAGCAATAAGGTTTGACGTTCTAGGGGCTGATTGGGATCTTGCACAAACACATGTTGCAAACATGATGTCTGGCCTAGATGCAGTTAGGTACAATAAAGACCCAATCATGCTTCTATATAAAGTTTGATCAACCAAATCATCCTTTTCATCAGACATGACAATTTTATTGGTTGAAATGGGTGTACTGCATGGCTTACAATCATCCATCTCAAATTTCTTTAAAAGTTCTTTGGCATATTTGCCTTGATGGATAAAAGTGCGATTTTGCAGTTGCCTTACTTGGAGACCAAGAAAGCACTGGAGTTCACCCATTGCACTCATTTCAACCTCAGCTGTCATGAGTTGCCTAAACTCTTCACACATTTTGTTACATGTGCTTCAAAAGATGATGTCATCCACGTAAATCTGGACAATCATCAAATCCTTTCCTTTCCATTTTAAAAACAATGTTTTATCTATTTTACCTCTTGTGAAACCAATGGATAGTAGGAAAGTGGACAGAGTTTCATATCAGGCTCTTGGTGCTTATTCAGGCCATACAAAGCTTTATTTAGCTTGTATACATGATTTGGATTAAATGGATCCTCAAAACCTAGAGGTTGACAGACATACACCTCTTTTTGAATCTTACCATAGAGGAATGCACATTTGATATCCATTCGATACACCTTGATGTTGTGGTTGACAGCAAAGGCCAAGAATAATCTGATAGCTTCAAGTCTTGCTACAGGGGAAAATGTTTCATCATAGTCAATGCCCTCTTCCTGTCTGAACCCTTGAACCACAAGCCTAGCTTTATTCTTGACAACAATGCCCCTTTCATTAGTTTTATTTTTGAAGACCCACTGTGTGCCAATAGGACTAACACCCTCTGGCAGTGGTACAAGTTCCCATACTTGTTGTCTTTTGAACTGTTGGAGCTCCTCTTGCATGGCTTCTACCCAGTTGTTGTCTTTCAGTGCCTCTTGGTACTTGACTGGCTGATGGAGTGATAGGAAACCAGCAAAAAGACAGATGTTTTGGGATTGAATTCTTGTGAGCACCCCTTCACTGATGTTGCCAATGATTTGGTCAGGTGGATGAGACTTCAAGAAGATTAAATCTCCTTTGTATGGAACAATGGCAATGAATGGTGAGGGCTGCAAATGTGATTCATCTGAGCTAACCACTGCTGGTGACTTTGATAATCCAGCAGTGGCTTCAAAAGGTGGTGGAATAGGAGGTAATAGTGTGGACACATGCTGACTTTTATCCACTATTTTGGGACTTTTGTCAACAGTGTTTGATGATGTGGAAGCAGGGGTTCATGGGCTACTTTGATCAACAACTGTTGAGGTAGCAGTGGTTGAGCTTTGACAGCTATTTTGTACAACTGCTGCTCTTCCCATTGAGGCAGACTTTTGTTGAGGAATTATGACTTCATATCCATAGTCTGATGATGAACTTTCTAATGGACCTGCACTGTTAGTCTTGACAGCAGTATTTTCAAAGGTAAATTTATCAAGATTAAATAATTCTGCAGGATTTGCTGGGATTTTCATTGATGAAATTTCATTGAACTTTACATTCAAAGTCTCTTCCACTGTTTTGGTCCTTGTGTTAAACACTTTGTAGGCCTTAGCAGTGGTTGAGTATCCCAGATGATAACCACAATCAATTTTGGCTGCAAACTTTGAGATAGAATCTTTTAAGTTTAAAATGAAGCATGGGCAACCAAAAACTTTGAAATATGAAATCAATGGCTTTATTTTATACAGCAGTTCATAGGCAGTCTTTTGATGCCTGGGGTTGATTAAAACTCTGTTTTGGACATAGCAAGCAGTGTTTACTGCCTCAGCCCAAAAAGTTAATGGCAAACCTGAATCAGCAAGCATAGTTCTGGAATCCTCAATCAAAGTACTATTCTTTCTTTCAACAACCCCATTTTGTTCTGGTGTTCTTGGAATGTTGTATTGCCTCACAATTCCTTTTGACACACAGAAATCATCTAACTCCTTATTTCTGAACTCTGTGCCATTGTCACTTTTGAAGATTTTTACTGGCAAATCAAACTGTTTTTCAACCTGTTTCACAAAGTCTTGCAGAATGCCTGCAGTCTCATCTTTTGAGTGTAAAAAGTAAGTCCATGTAAACCTAGAAAAGTCATCAACAATAACCAAACAATATCTTTTCTTCCTAAGACTCATGACTTTAACTGGGCCAAACAAATCCATATGAAGCATTTGCAAACATTTGGTTGTTTTGGACTCTTAAATTGATTTGTAAGAGCATTTATGTTGTTTTCCTTTTAGGCAGGAAACACAATGCTCAGGACAGGTGAACAGTTTTTTAGGTAAACCTCTTACTAACACCTGTTTTGAAATAGCAGTGATTGTCTTGAGATTTGTGTGCCCCAATCTTCTGTGCCATAATTCTGTCTCTTTATTTGAGGCAGCAGAGAACAGAAAGGCATCAGTCCTGGGACTCTCTTTTGACATATCTACCACATAAACATTGCCACTTCTTTGAGCAACAAGTTGGGTTTTTCCATTTTTGATTATTGCTTCAATCTTTTCAACCATTTCTGGTCCAACAATCCTACAACACTCTTTTGTAAAGAATGAGCCATAGCCCTTATCACTCATTTGAGAGACACTTAAGAGGTTGAATTTTAGATTGTCTATTAGATTGGCATTTTCAAATTTAACTTTACCAGATTGCACAGTACCAGACCCCAGAACCTTTCCTTTACTATTATTCCCAAAGGATATATCACCCCCTCCATGTGTTTTGAAATCTTTGAGAAGGGCTCTACATCCTGTCATGTGCCTGGAGCCTCCACTGTCTACATACCAAAGACTATCTAAGCATACAGAAGCTCCCTGCACATGTAGTAAAGAATTAGTTCATTAGGGTCTCCAAAGCCAATATGGCTTTGGATGGGGTCTCAGCAGTGTCTAGGTTAAGTTCAGATGGATGGGCAGTGGTTAGGTCAGGGGTTTGGACAGTTTTGGACTATTTTTCTCTAACCACTGTTCGGGGTCTTTCCCAATAATCTGCTGATAACCAAAAGGATGCCTGTTCACTCTTGGTTTAGAAGGCCTTTTGTAAGCCTCATAAACATGTGGGATCCTTTGGTATGGTGGTTGTCCCTTGCCTCTTCTGTATCGATTGGCAGGGGGTGCATCAGTCACCTGAACATCTCTTTTGACAGATGTTTGGTTCAGCTGTTTTGTAATAGCTGTTTGGAATGGCACAAACAGTGGTTGATTCTTGGTGAACTTGACAGATGATGTTGATGAACTCAAGGATGTTTTTGCAGTGTATCATTCTTTTTTACATCAAAGTTTTTGAGATACACACATTCTTGAGTTTTGTGGTTTGTTTTACCACAGATGGTGCAGCTTTCAGCAGGTACAATGACACTTGTTTTGTTTAGATCATATGCTTTTAGATGAAAACAGTCTTTTGTTAGATGATTCTTCTTTTCACAAAACAGGTTTTTGATCTTTTCTCTTTTCTTCCTTTTCTCAGATTCCTTAGCAACAGAGTTTTGAACCACTGTTGGGATGTCTTTGATAGGAATAACCTTTGCTTTTGGAGCTGTGACACCATCAGTGGTTGTGAAATCCATAGGCTTGAAATTTTCAAGAATGTCACACTCATCAGACCATGTGGGTTTAAATTGGTATTTCTTAATTTCCTCAAAGGTTGAGGACCCCACAGTTCTTTCCAGGGTGATTTTGTTACCAAGTTTGTCAGTTATCTTTACTTCTTGGCCATTCTTGTTGGTTGGTTTTATTTCAGATGAACCAGCTTGTTTTACAGCAGTGTTTTCAAGTTCATCATATTTTCTATATCCTACTCCAAACTTGACATTGCTTTCAAGCTGTTTTTCAAGCATAACCTCATAACCTTTGCAAGATTCCACCCATCTTTCACAAGTGATTTGGGTGGACTCCAACTCCTTTTTACAAACATGGTATTTTTCTACCATACTTTGGAGTTGGTTCTTGGTTATGCTTTGCTCTTCTTTGAGACTGCAGATCTCTTTGTCTTTTTCAGCCAATTTGTTTTTAAGTTCTTTCAATGACTTTTCAAATTTGACTTCATCAGTTAAGACTTTATCCCTAAGGTT
This sequence comes from Helianthus tuberosus, assembly GCA_030545235.1. Classification (NCBI taxonomy): domain Eukaryota; kingdom Viridiplantae; phylum Streptophyta; class Magnoliopsida; order Asterales; family Asteraceae; genus Helianthus; species Helianthus tuberosus. Next base: position 14,751 of record JARYGA010060722.1, read on the forward strand.
TTCATTCACCTCTTTAATGCTAGCAAATGCAATAATGCATTTGTCTGAACACAGATTTTCAAGAACCTGAGGTGATACCTTGGCAGCAGCCATCATAGTACAATCACATTGATAATCACTTTCTTCATCAGCTCTCTCTTCTTTCTCACCTTCTTTCTCCTCTTCCTTTTCTTCTTTGTCTTCTTTGGACCAGGGGTCAAACAGTGGTTCAATCAGGGTTTCTGAATTTTCTCCCAGCAGTAGTTCACCAGCAACTGCAGTAACCACTGCTTCAGCCACTTTATCCACTGTTTCAGTACTTAGCTATTCTCCTTCAGCTTCTACCCCCTCTGGTATTGACTCTAAAGCCATCAGACAAAATTCATCATTAATAGTATCATTAGAGGCATAGAGTGCAAAATTTTCATCACCAAGCTCATCAGGCATGCTGCTCCAGTCAACAAAGCCTTGGGTGAAAAAGCTTTGCTGATCTGGTTGAACCACTGCTGGAGCAGCTTGTTGAGGTGCAACAGGTTGCACTTATGCCTGAGGGACAGGGGTTTGTACATACTGAATTTGTGGAACAGTGGTTTGAACATAATGCACAGGCACAGGGGTTGCAGCATAATGAGCAGTGTTAACATGGGCTGTAGGGGTATATTGGGCATAGTGCACAGTGCTTTGGTGTCGTGGTCTAGGGTTTGAGCTGGGATGAGTTATAATTGGGCCAGTGGTTTGACTCATGCATTCCCTAGCAATATGACCTAGCCTATTGCACTTATAACACTTGATTTTTTATTTATCCAACCCCACCTTTAAATTCCCATGTAACCCTGGGAATTTTCTCCCTGTTCTTTTATAGAATTTGCTTGTTCTCACACTAAGCAAAGCCAATTGATGCAGAATGTCCATTTCTTCTAAGTCAGTGGGATCAAAGTGCTGCAAATCATTGAGTTCAAAGCACAAATTATCTGAGTTCTGGCTTTCTCCATTTGCTGTGAAAGCAAAGTTGGATGAGTGAGGATCAGAGTTGAAATTACCTCCAGTAGTTATGTCAATAAAATGATCATAACTCCGATCCTTACTGTTGCCAGACTCTTCTTGACCCAGAAGAGCTGTGTTGCCAAATGAATAATCATCTGTAACTTTGCCAGACTCTTGCAACTTCTTTTTCTGGTTTAACTCTCTTTCATAGGTCAGGAGTCTACCATGAAGTTGGGTCAGTGTTACATCTTTGAACTCAGCACAATTTCTAGTCACAAAAGCAATTATATACCATTTTCAGGTAGTGATCTAAGAAACCTACTATTTTGTGTAGATTTAGGAAATTCAACCTTAACAAGTCTTAGCTCACTAAGGAGACAACTGAAACACTCAAACTACTGAGTCAATGATTCACCCTTAATGTGACAAAAGGTTTCATACTGCTGATTCAGAATTTCCCTATTGTTTTCAATTACTTCTTCAATTCCCCCAAATTGTTCCTTAAGTGCATCCCATAGTTCCTTGGCATTGTTACAATGTAACAGCCCAGCATAAATTTCATTAGGTAATGCAGATGCAATGATGCTAAATGCTTTGGCATCCAGTTCGAACTTTTGAAAATCAGTTTCAGTGTAGTTTTCATATTTTTTAGGTTCGAATTTCTTTGGATCCTCAGCGCTTGGCACCATGGGAACATGGGGTCCAAATACAACCGATCTCCAACATCCAGTATTCTGTTGAGAAAGGATATGACCCATCCTTCTCTCCCAGATGTTGTATTCATGTCGTTTTAGCATAGGTGGTTTGAAAAGAGAACCGATGGTATTCTTATCATCTTGTGATTGTGACGTCATCCTGGTTGTTTTACAAGCACTTATTAATCAACTTTGAACGTGATTAAACCTTACTCTGTTTTTCAACAAAACGAACAACTATCAGTATCAACGATTGTGAGCTGAACTATTTATGTCAAAATGATTGTTAGATCAAATTTGACTGTCCGAGCTCTGATACCAATTGTTAGGATCTGAGTTTGGATTGATTGTGTTTTACGTTTGATTTAAGATGAACAATGAACAAGTAATGCAGCGGAATATAAATGGAATTAAACTTTGCACACAATCAAACAGGAGAATTGCTTTAAACACACATTTTCAACATAGAACTGAAAGATTGAATTTATTTCAACAACGATTACAATGCATGCATGTAACAAACTCCCCCTCAGCCTGAGCTCACAGTGTTTGTTCGTACAGGAAGAAGATTGGTGAAGAGCTAATAGAACAGTACAGGGTACTGTTCTATTTATAGGCACGGACAAACCACTGTGGCATCTATTCTGATGTCACCATGAAAGTGACATCTAACCTCCTAACAAACTCTAACAACTGATCTATACAAACACTGCTAGCTAACAACTGTTTACAATACATTACATAAGGAAAACTAAACTGCTACTCTATCCTTCCACTGTTGTGACTCCAGCAGTACTTGATAACTTCAGCAGTGCTTGACCCATAGCAGTAGATTGATCAACAGGGCTTTAGTCTACATCAGTCTTTTACATGATCAGTAGTTGTAAGTCAGAAGTTGATGTAAAGGATCAGTGGATGGAGGTCATCAGATGTTGAAACCACTTTCAAGGGGAGAGAATGTAAACTTGATCAACAGGGCTTTAGTCTACATCAGTCTTTTACATGATCAGTAGTTGTAAGTCAGAAGTTGATGTAAAGGATCAGTGGATGGAGGTCATCAGATGTTGAAACCACTTTCAAGGGGAGAGAATGTAAACATAACATCTGCTTATTTATGGATCCACTGCTTTGATCCGGTTTTGGCTTTAATCAACTGTTCCTCTGGTAGGGTTCAATCCCAACAGGTATGCACAAGTCGGTCTGTTGGTACTTAGACTATAGACTAGGTCGTTTCTAAGACATAGACCCGGACTAGGTCGAGTCTTGCCTAATTCCCTATAGTTATGACTCTGGTACCAATCTGTCACACCCCAACCGATGACGGAAACATCGGGGCGCGGCACTGAGCGAAATAGATTGTCAAGGAGAAATCCATAACAACTAAAATTACCAGATATTTATCATTATGTCCCATACCATAATATATCACATAAAAGCAGTTATTACAGACATTGTTTCCTCAAAGACAGATCAAATGTTCCGACAACTCAGATTTTATTTAGTTTGTTTCTAGACTCCATCCTAGCTTGATTCCAGCAGATAACAAGCAAACATCCTAAGCACCTGTCACATACGTTAAAATAAAGGTCAATACACATAGTGTAAATGTGAGCACACAAGTTTAATAGTAATAGTAGGGTTCGAAAGCGTTTACGCATAACCAGCATGTAACATGTATAATGTGAAGCTAGTAGGTTATCGATAATGAAATATGCACAGACAAGACTGTGAGTTGTAGAATGCGCAACACATATCACCTCTGTGACATGTGAAGAGGTAACCTTAACAACACCTGTCCACGACAGGTGCTGAGTCCAAACTATAGTACTCTCGTTGCTAAGGCGTCAGGCAACAATCACTGTTTTAACATAACATACAAGCATTCATCGAGTAACACGTATAGCATGCAGTAACGGTCAGCGTATAAAGTGTTTGCGTTGTGTGATCGATGTGATTTAGAATAAGTAACGTATGCAACACCCAAAAGTGCGTAACGCAAAAAGGGATCGAGTATACTCACAGCGATGGAAGTTAATGGATTGAAGGGAGCGCTAGAGTGATTAGCCTAAACAGTTAACGGTAGCATAAGCGAATGATCGGTGCGATAAACGGTGAAAAGTGAACAAGGTGACGGATGGTCATCCGATCGGATGGCAATCCGAACGGATTGTCATTCGATTGAATGACAATCCATTCGGATGGTCATCTGTTCGGATGACCATTCATTCGGATTGGCATTCGTTTGGGATGGATGTGTTTGTGTATGATGGCTTTGAAGTTTTCGTTGTAGCATTTTGAAGACATAGAAGTATCTCTACCTTTCAGGTCGTTCGATTGAACGGTCGTTCGATCGGATGGCGATCCGATCGGTAGGACACTTTGTGAGAACAAGTTCATAGCAGGATTGTCATTCGATCGGATGGTCTTCAGATTGGATGGCAATCCGTTAGAAACCCATGATCTTTGAAAATTGCAAAAGGTTAAGTGTTGAAGTCCAAGTGCAATCCGATCGGATTGTAGTTCGATCGGATGGCAATCCGATCGGACAGCAATCCGATTGGACCCCAATTCATCCCGACGATCTGATCGTTTGAACTCGATGATTTTGATAAGTTTTGCGGTTTTCTTGAGACGGTATGACAACGTACTGAACAACGGAAACTCATCAAGTCCCAAGTCGTCTGATCGAACAGGAATCACCTTAATCCGACCAGTAAACTGTTCTTTGACGATTGTTCATATTCAATCCGAAATTGGTGGTCTCGTTGATAGAATTCAGATCTGGAACCGACACTTCACTAGAGAACGAGTAGAGGCCTGAACTAGCTCCGATTCTACCGGGTTTTGAGTGTAAAAGAGTTGAAAGAAAATTAGAAACCATCTTTCAATCCTTTTAACCTTGAAAATGTTTAGATCTAGATGAAAATAATGTTAAATCATGTGGAAATCTTGTAGATCTGAGTTGTTCTTGGTGGAATAATGCCAAAACTTGAAGTTCATAAGAACTCTATGATGACATCACATTAAAACACCTCAAATCCGTTGATTTCATGGTTAAAAGTTGAGATTCAAAGGTGAAAATGATGAAGAAGTGCGTGTAGATCATGGAAGTACAAGATTTGAGTTGAAAACTTACAAGAATCGCGAGAAATCGAGAGAAAGGAGGCCTTGAGCGTGCTGGTCGAATGAGGAAGAGCTGTCACATCACAAGTGATGTGACAGGGGGGTATTGATAGGTTGCCAAAAAGGGAAATAAGGAGCAAGTGTCGGATGGCGCACCGATTGGATGGCAATCCGATCAGACGGCCATTCGATCGATTGGCCATTCGATCGAAGTGGTCCGACAAGTTGAGTTTCGGCGTTTCGTTTTGCGTTTGAGCGTTGTGATGCGTTTCGAGTGAGCGATGCGATAGTATTACTCATTAGTCACACAAATAACCTAACTACTATATCTAACATACAATCACTGTAAATAACTTGCGTTTAGCGTTTGCAATTAGATTGCGTTGCGATAGGATTGCGATTGCGATTAAACACCTCAACATAAACATAACACGCACAAGTAACACATAATAGCACACACATGTAAAACAATATCTAGAACACGTAATTCGAGTTGCGATGCGATAGCGGTAAGTCGATTAGAGATTAAACATGTGATTAAACCTCGATTATTAACAAGTACTACACATAATACAACTAAAGCGAACAATTAATAGGATTCGATTACAAGTCAAAAAGCACAGCCAGTAGTTGAGCAAGGAGTGACAGATCGCAATTAGCAATCTTTTCTTACTTTGACTGGGACTTTGACTTGTACTTTGACTTCCCAAAAAGCGGGTTGTTACAGTGGTATACCACCCCGGGCCACCTCAGCCTCGTTAGCGTCCCTTAGCCCCTTTTACCCATTTCCTGCTCGTCAAAAGGTTGGCGACATCGATCCTCTGTCAGCCCAGTAACGAACGCTAATGGCAACGGCAGGTGGGACCCATTGTTTTCAATCAATCAATTTTTTTCTCTTTATTTTATTTTATTTTGTATTTTGTTTAATAGAGAGCTTTAAAGGGATTTTAAACCATTGCATGAAAGTTAAAGGAAAAGGCTTTAAAGTCCCCTATGTGACATGGCGCTGATATGACTCAGACGTGGCATTATAAAGCCCCTATGGGCTTTAAACCACACCTCCAGCCTTAATTCCATTAAGAATAATGGATTTTAATAATTCCAACTATTACCCATTGGCCGACAACGGTCCCAACTTAAAAGATTAACACTGGCGGTCCCATATTTTCATATATTGGTCTGCAATGGACCCAGACTAACAGAACGCTAACGTCATTAGTCTCCGGTCACCGGGAAAACATTTTTTGCCGGAAAACTCTATTTTGACCAGAAAACTCAATCATTTCGTCTCAAACCTATTTGTAACCTTATTACGCACTTTTAGGAACCTTTTCTAGTTAAAAAACCTCAATTATTAAGGTCGTCGGAAAAACTTATTTTTGCCGAAAAACTCAACTTTTTAGCCGGAAAAGTCAAATTTTTCGTCCCAAACTTGTTTGTAACCATAGATCATACTTTTAAGAACCTTTTTCCGATCAAAAATGTTTTTCCGGCGACCGGAGCCTAACGACGTTAGGGTTCTCCTAGTCAGGGTCCATTTAAGGCCAATATGTGAAAAGATAGGATCGTCAGTGAAAATTTTTAAAGTTGAAACCAACGGACAATTCCAGCTATAGCTGGGTGGTAGAGGCTCTTGCCTCTTGGAGAAAAGACCAGTGTTCAAATCCTGGCATGGAGTGTAGTTCAGTATTTATTGGTGTAGTTTAAAATTAGGAGTAATGTAATCTTTCCCATTCAAAAAAAAAATTGTGAGATTATTAAAATCTATTATTGCATTCCATTGTTCATAAAAGAATTTAGTGGTGTTTCATAATGATTTGGTTGAAAAAGTTAACCTTTTTTCCAACACTTGACGTGTTATAAGTTAATCAATAAAAGAATTTTGTGGTGTTTCATAATGATTTGGTTGAAAAAGTTAACCTTTTTTCCAACACTTGACGTGTTATAAGTTCATCCTGACCTTCTACAAATATGATTTACTACTCCTAAATTGCCAACCGTACCATTTTAATTCAAACATTCAATTCGATTGATCATGAGACTGGAGGGTATGGAGAGCCTCATCCCCAAGGGGATGGGCCGTTACATCACCGCTACGTAAGCGCGGATGTGATAACATATTGCGGTATGATGTATCGGACGGGCTACCGGAGGGATATGTTTTGCCAGGGAAGATTCATGAGGATGTTAACTATTTTTTGGCTGTGGCCGAGGAGGAATTCAAGAGGGGTGTTCAAATGGCCGAAAAGGATGTTGGGATGAAAATTAGTTGTCTAGTGGTGGATGATTTTTTGTGGTTCTCGGCTGATTTGGCTGAGGAGTTGAAGGTTCCCTGGGTAGCTCTTTGGACTACGGGAGCTTGTTCTCTTTCGGCACATATCTATACTGATCTCATTAGAGAAAAATATGCTGAGCTAAAAGGTAAAGTATCATATAAACTTTTTCTATACATGTACCATTATACCCATTTCCATTTCCAATATGTTTATTTCAGAACCAAGAACACCTTGAAAACTGTGAAAACCGCATAATACATGTATAACATTTGTTTTAATTGTGAGACGGAAAGTGGTTACATAACAGCTTACCATACTATCCCATTAAATCATCAATGAAACTGGTACAGGCATATATCCGTATAAAATTGATTCCGAAAGAACGTGACCATATAAAACCCTGAGTTTTTTAACATATATCATGCATATATCGGTCAATAATCCGTGGCAAATGAGATTACCAAACGCAAGATTTCCAACGGTAGGGGTGTTTACTACTGGATTACCTACAAATTGACGTCGGTGATACTAGGGGTGTTAAAATAAATCCGAATCTGAATTATCCGAAATATCTAAAAATTTGGATATTTGACATGTTCGGATTTGGATTGTGCTTTTTAAAAATTTGGATATTTTAGACATCCGCAATATTTTTAAAAATTTATTAAATAATAAAAAATAATTATAAATTTCTGATATATTAGATATCCGAAATAATTTTAATGAAAATATTTAAATCCACTATCCGAAATTTTTGGATATCCAAAATTCCGGATATCAGAACTTGAACACCCCTAGGTGGTACCGCTTTGTTTTGTATTGAGTACATCTGCATTTACAGGTTCAGGAGGGCTTAATGATGAAATCGTCGACTTGATCCTTGGACTCACGTCGATTCCACTAGGTGACTTACCGAGTGGAGTCATCTTGGGAGACCTTGACTCACCTTTTGCAACCATGCCACATAGAATGGGAAGAACCTTAACCAAAGCAACCGCGGTTCTCATTAACTCTTTCCAAGAACTAGACCCGGATCTCACTAAAAACCTCTCTTCAATGTACAACAACTTCCTCAACATTGGTCCATTTAATCTTGTATCCTCACCATCAAAACATGATGAGTTTTGTTGCATTACATGGGCGCCACAGGTACAAGTTTTGGAACATATTGCAATAGGGGTGTTTGTAACACACAGCGGATGGAACTCAGTGTTGGAGAGTATAGGAGCTGGTGTTCCAATGATATGTAGGCCGTTTATAGGGGACCAACCGATAAATACTTGGATGGTTGAGAGAGTTTGGGGGATCGGGGTGCGAATTGAATGTGGGAATTTTACGAAACATGGAACTTGTCGTGCTTTAGAGCAGGTTTTATCAGCCGATGCATTATCTAAAGGGCGGAAAGAAAGAATTGCAGCACTGAAAGATCTTGCTCATAAGGCTGTTGGACCAAAAGGGAGTTATATTCAAAATTTCAAGACTTTGTTGGGTGTGGTCACTGGTGCCACCCTCTAAACAGGTTTGGCTAAACGTACCCCACCCAATATACTTTTATTGTACTCCATCCTGAAAATATCAAATCTATGGGTTGTCTTTGTCTTTTAGTATGAAAATTTAATAAATCACATCACTTGTTATTTTTGCTGGTGATCGGTTAAATGATTTGAGTTTTAACTAAATAACTATTTAGTTTGCTGGTGATCGGTTAAATGATTTGAGTTTTAACTAAATAACTATTTAATATTTGTTGTTCTTATTATATGGATCGCGATAGAATCGGAATATTATGTTAAATGGCATGTATATCAAATTATCAATCGATATGATTTTGTTTGGCATCATCTATCTTATTAAATTTTTATTTTGAGAAATTATTAGTTATGATTATATAACATTGTTTATATCTTATACTAGGTTATCACCCGGGACTGCTTCCCGGGTAGTTTAATTTTATTAGTTAATAAACATCTATTTTTATTAAAATGTAACATATTATTTCATTAAACTTTTACACAACATTGAATATTGTTAATACAATAATAAATTAAAAAATGTCTTCATATATGTTAACAATAACTTAAGTAAATATTGTCATTCATAAATGCATACACGACCCACTAATTTTATAACATAAAGGCCCAATTTTCATTACTAATAACATAAGAAAGCACATGAATATAAGACATACTTGACCAAATAGAAAATAAACTAACAGCTCAGAAATATACTATAACATCAATAGAATGAAACAAAGTTTCAAGTCAATGGAAACAAATAAAAAATTAAACATCATAAATTTCCAAAAATCTCTTTGTAAATGACGTTAGCGGTTTCATTGGTTGGTTTTCCTTCGTCATCGAATATTAAAATTTTGACACCTTCTCTCGTCTTAACTCTTGATAACGCAACATACAATTGACCGTGAGTGAAAACAAGGTCTTTTAGATATAGATCAACTCTAGATAATGACTGTCCTTGACTCTTGTTAATGATCATTGCAAAACATACGGAAAACGGAAATTGTCTGCATTGAAACTGAAAAGGTATTTTTTGTCTAAAGGTATCATATTAATCCTCGGAATAAAAACCCTTGTTCCAATATTTCCGTCGGATATTACTTCAGCTTTGATCACTCGTTTACCAAGAAAAGTAATTTGAAGTCTAGTTCCATTACATAAACCATTTTGCTGATCGATATTTCTCAGAAGCATTACCAGAACTCCAACTTTTAGTACTAATCTATGATTAGGTAAACCTGAAATCTTAAGCCCATCCAATCAGACCTATACATATTATATGGTCATGTAGAAATAGTCAATGTAAACAAAAAATCACAACTTTTTATAAAATTTCAACTGAATCTTATGAATGTGGTTCATGTAGAAAGACAATTTAAACATTTAAGTTATTAACAATCGTAATCTAAAAAACATAACATATTCACATTTAGAAGAAAAAATCAATCCTAGTACTACCATATTCACATTATAAAAAAAAATTTTAAATTTGCAATTCCAAAATTGTAGTTACGAGTTTCTTGCGTAAATCCAAACTTTTATTGATTCTTAGCATAAAAAACTAACTGGTTGACTTTTTAAAGTAAAACCTTTTTGGCAAGTTAAAAATGCAGAAAAGAAAATAAATAATTCAGATTTATTCTTTGATTTTAAAAGCAGCTCAACTGGGTATGTCATTAGCACAAAGCTTTTCTCAACATCTCGATTCCAGATTTACTCGACCCGTTTAAACCAAATACCAAACAACCCAAGCCAGATTAACCGATAAACATATAGATTGGTTCTCGGGTTAAATATAAAACTTTCGAAACCCAAACAACACGACCCGCTATAACCCAAACCCGATAATATAACCCAAACGACACCCCTATTACATCAACTACATCTGTACTCTTTATCCGTCAAATCAATTTTGGTCAACACTCCAATAGTTCTCTTTTAAGAGGCATTTCAAGCTCTTAACTATAAGTTTTATAATATCTTAACTATGTTTGAGAAGCTACAAATAGTAGAATTGCATTTGGGTACCTAGGTTATCTACCCGTGTATTACACGGGTTGAAAAAAAGAAAATTCTCATAAATGAAATTACATGTAAATAAATGTTATATATATTTAATGCAATGCAACTTTGAAGTAAAATAATATATTTGATTTACATATACACACGTAGGTATGTTGAACATACCAAAACAATTATAGAATATCATTGCTAAAGCGTCTTTTTAAATCGATATATACTTCTTTTTCAGTTCTCTTTTTTTTTACATTCTAGACACCAATGTAAAATGAAAAAAAAGAAAGCCATAACTTGCTTCTCAAGCTCCTTTAAGTCTTTTCTCTGCACATTGGCAAAGAGATATCCTTTAAGCTTCACCAATAGAGTCATTAATGAAGACTATATAAACCATTCAACTATCCACTTGAATTGGTTATCCCAATTAAACACTCACATCAATGTTGACTTTGAAGCCAAAAAGTCTAATTTAAAAGAACTCCATGCGGTGACAGTGAAATTGGTCCTGCACAAAAGCCAATTTTCATCATATTAATGTATATACGATGAACATAATAATAAACATAAAATAAAATTCGGGTGACAAGATTTATGTAACACTGTAAACATAATAACAATTAGTGCACGTCCTTGCCCAACAAATAACCAATTGATGTTGAGTGCCCGTCATGAGGAAGTCAAGAACTCGGTTTATTTTCTCCCTGGAAAGAGTTTATATATATGATTATATGACAACACCAAAAAAGTTGCATGACGATACAAAATAAAACAGAGCCAGTGATAAAAATAATGAATCATGGTCAACACAAGTAACAAATGGGGAGGCTAGATAAAACATCAAAAGATTATTTTTTTCTGCTATGGGTCAAAACAGGGCTGGTCATTTTTCGGCCAAAAATTTAAACATTTTCAAGTAATTAAATGTGCCAAACCCGATTACTTATATTATTTCAATACACTTCGGAAACTTTCAACCAAGACTCCTTTTGACCTAACTCTTTTAAATCGCCATTTGACCCGTTCGAGATGAAACATAACCCAAATCCACCCCTTTACAAGTAAATTGATCATCTATACATACAAGTGAGAAAATCTCAAAAAATAATTTAGTCGTAATAGAGCACCTTCTTGTTGATGTCCAAACCCCTACGCTATGTCTCTCAAAGCAAAATTTCATAACCAACTTTTCCTTCGTCACAAGCTCCATGACCTGCAACAAAAACAAATTTATATTTCAATCTCAAGTTGGTAAATATAAAATATAAGTAAAGTTGTTCATGATTTTTAATCTAGTGAAGACATTGAAGTTCTAGAAGGTTCATCTATAGTACATGTTGACTGGTGTGACCATGTTCTAAAGATGGAATATGAAAGGTTGGTGTTACACGATTTGTAAGGGTAGCATATGTATACTCTTATAGTTGCAGAGCATGAGCCATGAGGGGTCATGAAATACCTTTCTTCACCATGAAGTGCATTGGCAAGAAATTAAATGTGTCGAATCACAAAAAATACAACAATAAATAAATTCAGGGATTGATGTCAAATTATTAAGAAGATGAAAACATGGGCTTACAAAGTTTGTCGCGTTTGTTCCCTTTTATCTACATCAATTAAGCGTTCATAACAACCACCTATGAAATCATAAAAAAAATATAATTTGTTTTTCCAGTAAACTATAAATCTTATGAGCAGTCATATTACTGGAATAATCTAAAATCGTAAATTAGGAGAAGTAAAAGAAGGATGTTACCTTTGCATGTATATTTCCAGGAGGTTTTGTGGTGACTTTTGAAATCCACTGGTGGAACAACCTTTCTTTCTGAACTGTGGCCAAAATACCACAACCACCTACCCGTAAATACCATATTCAATTAAATGGACTTATCGTAAAGGTCTAGCACATATATTGACATCATTTAAGAGTAAAAAAATGCTTCTTTTGACAATATATGGTTTGGACTAAATAATATGATTTAGAGTGCAAACGATAATGACCCATCAATAAATAAACCGATAATACGATTATAATCGGTGTAATTTCTTTATAATTTATTAAGGAAATTAAAATTAACATGCGATATTCAAACTAAATAAACCCTGATAGTAAGATTGTTAAGTAATCAAGTTTATGATGAAAAAATTAAGTAATTCAAACGTCGGATGATTAGGTCAAAAACTTGATAAAAACCCACAAGAATTATGCGACTTTTACACAAGAATAATAAAAACGTATAAAATCAATTTCAACTACAGAATCGACATACAGTTTAACAAACCTGATAGTGACGATATAAGATTATAAGCACAGTACGCATCAAAAACTGAATTCAGACACAAAGTAACAGAAACATGACCTAACGATGAGTCGCATAACATGTTTCGCCTAAAATTCATTCGCAAATAATCTATATAGACTATATACGAACACAGTTCAACAGATTATAACTTATAAGCACACTAAGCTATAGGAAACCGAATTCACAACACACTAACAGAATCATAACCTAATGATGAATAGCAGCAAGTAATCTAATTCAACAAACTCAACATAACGTTATAACATTATAAGCACACTACGCATCAAAAACCTAAATTCAATGACCTAATTAGAACATTCTGCCTAAAATTCATCCGCAAACAATCTAAACACAAACAAATATCACAAAAATGTGAAACAAATCCAGATCTGATATTGTAATACCTTCAATTTAATAATATACTCTTCCTCCTTCTCAACGAAGAAGGAAGTGAACTTCTCAAGCTCTTGTTCAAGCAACTGAACGAAAACAGCCTCTTCATCGGATATTTCACCACCAGCGGAAACCTCGTCGGAAAACCGCGTGCGCTTTGGCCGGACGGTGAGAATCGTCACCGGATCTGATGAGTTTCAAGCGTTTTTTGCCTGGATGAAAAAAAAAACAATCAATAACAAAATTAGAAACGGGATTCAGAAATCAGATGTATAACCGAGAAAGCCCTAAGAAATCAAGCCAGATAAACCGAAGAAGATGAAGGGATGATGCAGGGAACAAAGGATCTTTGAAGAATATGGGTATGCGGCGCTAGGGTTTCGAAAATGGTGACAGAGGAGTGTTGTTGAATGAAAGGAAAAAAGGATTTAGAATTTAGATAGATAAATATATAGGGTCCAAAATCAATGGGTCGGGTAGGTAAAAAAGGATCCGCGAGCAATAAAGGAATCCATCTCATTTTCTCGCCAAAATGCATCCTGAGAAGCTCTAATATTGTGCCAAGTGTCCCAAATTTTTTTTGTTTATTATATATAATAGATTTACCTATTATAAATTAGCAACACTTTAGTGCAGAAGTTGTACTCTATGCTTAGAGAGGTTTTTCAAAAAATATTACACTTTTAACCCACAACTAATTTGTTTTTTACTTTATACCTAAAAGTTTTTTTTTATCTTTTCCAATTTAACCTCGTAACTTTTTTACTTTCAACTTTAGTCATCTATATTTTCATATTTCACAAAATTTTCGCTATACGTTTTTTTCTAAAATTTGCGAGTTAAACGATGCAACATTCATGTGTGGTTCAACGTTTTTACCTTTTGTTTTTATGCTTCGTTCTAAATCTCGCGAGTTAAAATGACGCAACGTACACGTGTGGTTCAACGTATTTATGTCGTCAATTTTTTTCCCGTTTGATAGGTTCGTCGCAACGCGCATGTCGAATATTTACTTAGTTACTATTTTCTATGTTTTATGTTTCGGTCTAATTTATCCACATTAACACACCGCAACTTCACGGTTTTACGCCTCCATCGCAACGCGTGGGGCTTAATACTAGTTAATACAAATTAGAAAAAAGAAAAGGCGGCGCATGATGTAATTCTTAGGCTAGTTAAACTTATAAAGGATCGAAAATATTGTTTTAAACACACTTTAAACCATAAGTTGAAAAAAAAAAAAAAAACATTGTTTGAATGATTATAAGTGAGCTACTTAGTCACATGTAAGCAAAAGGTTGAATCGGTGGATTATATTTTTGGTAAATGTTTTGACGCTATGAAGATGCGGTTTGCTATTCGCCTATTCGGCCTTGGTTGAATCTTAATTTTCCGGATACTAAATCTCCAAAGATGATCCTTCATTTGGTTGGATGTGAGCACATTCAGTAAAAAGAAGAGGTAGGTGATTGAGCTTATTCTTTTTACAGTTTGGTGGACCATTTGAAGAGCTCAGAATGAAACAGTTTTTGGGCATCAAGAAGTCAAGCAAGAAAGTATTTTTGACTCGATTGTTGCTCTGTGTTTTTTTATGGTTTTCTAGTCGTAATAGTAAGTTTAACGTTAACTGGATCGAGTGGCTTAAAACTCCGCTTCTTAGTATGTAATTTTCTGGTTGTGTTTGAGTAGTCTCTTGTTATTTTGGTCTATTTTTGTCTGTTTTTAATAAAAGTTTGTTGTTTTAAAAAATTATTATAAGTTATAAATGTTATATGAGAACTTACCATACATAAATAATTACTAAGGAAACTCTTGCCTTTTTTTATTGGAAAGGAATTGGGTAACAATATGAGGGTGTTAGGAGTGGTGCGGTAAAGTGGTTCGGCAAGAGGGTTTGCCACGCAGTAACACCGCCGCCAACCCCCTTTGTCATTCGGTAACACCGTCGCCAACCCCCTTTGCCACTCGGTTTCATTAAACATCGGTGAAGGGATGACGATGCGGTGAGGGGAGGAAGGAGAGAGAGAGAGGGGGTGTGTGGGTGGGGTCCATGCCATCTCTCAACCAATCACACATTTTTCCTTTTTTTTTTAAAGTTTACCATTTCACCAAGTGTCTAACCATTGCCAACACTTTTGAGCATAGTTTACCATTTTGACATGACACACTCTCATTGATTGATTTTTTAATTTGCCACTCTCAAGTGTTTAACCACTCCTAATACCCTGAGATTGATATTGATTATATCAATAAACAAATATAATACTAAAATTTAAAATGGTAAGGAAACTCATACCTTTTTTATTGGAAAGGAATTGGGTAACAATATGAGATTTATATTGATTCTATCAATAAACAAATATAAGACTAAAATTTAAAATGGTATTGTATTTAAAGGCTGATTGAAAACTTCTTAATGATTAAATAATAAACCAGGAACTATTAAGTGTTAAACCAGTAAAATATCTAAACCATTAAGAGCCAGTATAATGTTTAACCGTTCAGAGACAAATGTCTGACCAATTCAAATTAGAGGTCTTAACCATTCAGACTCAGTAGAATTCTTAACCATTCAGAGGCAAATCTCTAAACCATTCAGACATCTACTTGTGAAACAAACAGTCTAAACTATTAAGTGCTTAACCAGTAAAAGGTCTAAACCATTAAGGGCCTATTAAAAGGTAAACAAATAATAATGACTAGTCATGACAAAGTAATCGTTAGTCTACAAAACGAAGTATAATAATGACTAGTCGTGACAAACTAAGCATTTTTAGTTAGAAACATGAATAAGTAACGGTCTCGTCACATCAAGTTAGGTTAGTCACATGACTCACCAGGTTAGAAACGTTACTCATCAATGTTATTTCACACTGGATATTTTTTTGCATTTTTAGTTAAGACACATGAATAAGGAATGGTCTCATCACATGCAAGTTAGGTTAGTCATATGACTCACCAAGTTAGAAAGGTTACTCATCAATGTTATTTCACACTAGATGTTTTTCTTCTTTCGCATTCAAATAAATCAATTCAATGTTGTTAATAACTAAGATGTAGATTAAAACAATTTTGTCACCAACAATTTAAAAAGTAAGCATAAATAGTCTACATAAATAAGTATTATAATGACTAGTCATGACAAACTAAGCATTTTTAGTTAAGACATATGAATAAGGAATAGTCTCATCACATGCAAGTTAGGATAGTCACATAACTCACCATGTTAGAAACGTTACTCATCAATGCTATTTCACACTAAATGTTTCATACAAATAAAGCAATTCAATATTTCAATGTTGTTAATAACTAAGATGTAGATCAAAACAATTTATCATGAACAATTGAAAAAGTAAGTTGATTACCTTTCGTCCTTGCTGTTATTATATTTATATTTTAAATTCGAAGTAGAAATATATCTTTTAGTATATTATTCTTTACTAGTAGTAAAACCCGTGTGCAAACACGGGTAGTGTTTAGAAATTTTACATACAACATGTTATTAAAGAACGAATTACTATACATTTTTTACAACACTAATTGAAAATGGATTATAAAGAAATAGTTGTTCAATGGAGAGAGTATCTATGCAACAAATCAAAATTAAAAAAAAAAACATAAAATAAATCAAAAACAAAAGAAATAGTCTTCATTGAAGCCTTACATCAGCCTTGTGTTTTAGTAAAAGTTTTAAAGCATCTTGTTGTCCATGACCAGCAACCCAAATCAGCGGGCACCAGACTCACTTTGTGAATTAACATCTTGTTCACCTACTTTCCACATGCGAGTCTGATCAATCTTTCCCATAGGGAAAGCTGGCAAACCTTCCTTTTCCTGAAAAAGAGAAATCAAAACGTTTATTTGATAATCATTTCTTTGATATAACAAAAGGACTAAAAGAAGATAATATCAATACATATCCAAATTAACCGGATACATACCATACCTTAATGATTAATATATAGCTACACCTACCATCAGTACCATAATTCCAAAACAAAAATGATACGGAAGCTAGTAACTCAACTATATTGCGTTTTCAGTAGCCTTTTCTTGCAGTCCTTCTCACTGCAGTCTTCGTTTCCATTGATGATCTTTCAAAGGTCATTACCAATGGTGGCTTCTTGTTCTCTTTGTAACTACTTAGCGAATACCTTTCAAAACATTCTCTTTGGCTGCTCTCGCGTCTCTTTTATCTCTCACGCGCACTCTTTGTTTGGGTGTATATGCCCTGCTATGAGACACGTAATTGGAAGGATACATGTAAAAAAACTACACAAAAGCCACTCCAGTGAACATGACCTTACAAATCCAAGAGAAAACAAAAGTCGTCGATTTACCCAGTGGCGAAGCTTGGAAAAAATGTTCGGGGGGGGGGGGGGGGGGGCGGAAGGTACCGGACCTAAAAAAAATTTCTTTGTTCGGGTCGGATGTCGGTGATTCGATTCGGGTCGGATCGGGTCAAATATTAATATCAAATAAAATTCGTTCTCAAACATTAAAACGTAAACATTGTTTAACAAACAATTGAACAAAGACACGAAAACATTAAAAAGAAGAGGAAGGTGGGTACCCGGTGGTCGGTTCTCCTGGATGAAGAATTAGAGTTCTGCTCGTCTTCCTTTAAGATTTTTGAATTCGTCAATTATGGACTCCGAATCAAAGTTCTCAGCAATCTCCTTTTCTATGTAAATCACCATACTGTTTGCAAGATACTGATCTGACATCTTATTGCGAAGTCGATTCTTAAATATTTTCATTGCTGAAAATCCTCTTTCCGTTGTTGCAGTCGAAACTGGAAGCGTCAAGATTAGCCGACACACTTTTTCAACCAATTTGTACGTGTTATTTTTCTGACATTGCACAAGAGTTTTGCAAAGATCAGAAAGAGTTGATACCTCACTTAGCTTGGGATTATTTTTTCTTTCAACTTGAAAATTATCCAATTGACCACGTAATAGAGTCCTTTCTTTCTCTGTAAAATCGTTAGGATAATACTTCTCAACAAGAAGAACAATCTGATCAATATTAATCTTTTTTGAACATAAAGACGCACTAAGAGATAACAACTCTGTCGCTTGCTCATTGAATCTACTATTCAGCTCATGTAGTTGTTTGTCCAATGTCTCTGTAAACAAATCTACCCGGTAATAATGTTCAAATGTAACATGAAGATCTTTTTTACGAGGCCGATACCGAGTAGAAGTATATGGAGAACTCATATCAGGAATATCTATGTCATGCCTTTCACAAAAAAAAACCGAACCTTTTCAAGTAAAGAATCCCATCCAGTGTTTCTAAAATTAGTTAGACTAACCTTTGTTGCAGAAACTAACTCCATTTCATTAAGGATGTCTTGGGATTTCTTTTGTAATGCTTGACTAAGTGTTTCCGTTTTACTCATTACTTCTTTCATCAAGTGAAGAACAAGCACAAATTCAAATGATTGCAAGTAACTGTAAGCTATATTAGCATCTCCACGTTGAGAACCAGTAGCATGAGACGTGTCTTCAATTATTCCCTTGAGAACAGCACGGGTGACATCAAACATGTTAACCAAACTACAAATAGATTTAAAATGAGAACCCCAACGTGTATCACCAGCCCTTCGTAATGTCCTAACCTGATTTTGTCTTTTTCCCGATTTGATTTCACCCAATTCTAATAACTTTTTAGTCTCATCTGCCTTCGCCATTTGTAACTCATCATGACGCTTACTTGAAGCACACACCACATTAATTATGAAAACTAAGTTTGAGAAGAATTGGTGTACTGGAGTCACATCCCTTGAGACACAAACCAAGGCAAGTTGTAACGTGTGAGCAAAAAACAAAAATGTAATTTAACAACCATAAGAGTATTTTAGTAAACCCGAAGAAAGAAAGTTAAAAAAAGAACAAGTAATTAACCTGTGAGCAAAGCAGTGAACATAATATGCGTAAGGACTATATTCCCGAACAAGTGCTTGCAACCCGTTCCATTCTCCTCTCATATTGCTAGCACCATCATAGCCTTGACCACGGATTTTACTAACATCAAAATTGTAATGCAATAGTGTATTCCACAAATTTACTTTTAAGGTCGCTGATAAAGTATCTGTAACATGAACTAAATCCAAGAACCTTTCCCGTATCACCCCTTCAACATCAACAAATCTTAAAACTATCGCCATTTGCTCTTTTTTTGACTCATCCCGTGACTCATCAACCATGACACAAAACCATGAATCCCCCACTTCACTACGTATATGGTTACGGACTTTATTTGCCATGATACTAAGAATTTCTTGTTGAATATCGGAAGATGTATACTTGCAATTAAATGGAGCATTTTCCAAAACCTTTGCAACATCATCATTATAATAGGCTATAAGTTTTAGCAATTCACGAAAGTTACCTTGATTCTTAGAAGTGGAAGATTCATCATGTCCTCGTAAGGCACAAGCTTGGTATGTCAACCAACGAACTACATCAATTGTGGTTTTTAATCTTAACCGGTTCTTCCTAATTGACTCTTCACTTTGCGTTTCTATGAAAGTTTCAAGGTGTGCTTTTTGATTCAACAAGTTCGTATATAATAGAAAAGCTTTTTTATGAGTTGAAGATTGAATGTGCTTCAACAATGGACATTTATCCCCATCATTAACTTTTTTCCAATTGTCAAATCCGCACCTGCGTTTTGTTTCTTCTGTTCTCCTCGTCTCCAGTTAGCAGCAGCTAGCTAGCAAGCAAGCAGTTTGTTTTTTTTTTTTACCGGTTAGCAGCAACAGCGTTTAACTCCCAAGTCCCAATCTCTTATACATTGGGTTTTTTTTGGGCTTATCATTAATGGGCCAAGTAATAAACATACAATCCAAGTTATAATGGGCTATTTAAATAATTTTATTTAGGCTATATAAATTTTTTTTTTATAAAACCGGAGGGGTCGAAAACGTATATACCAAAAAAAAAAAAAATTAAACCGGGGGGTCCAAAAAAATATATACCTATTTTTTTTAACCGGGGGGCGGAAACGTATAAACCTAAAAATTTCTATACGAAAAATAGATACGTAACACTACTCCGCAAAAAGTTCGGGGGGTCGGGCGCCCCCCCCCCCCCCCCGGCCCCTCATATCCTGCGCCCCTGGATTTACCTGAGATGCCGGAGAAATAATCACCGTTGTAACGTGCCGACTACCGGAAACCATGGATCCTTCCAATTTGAAAAAAATCACCATCAAAGAGTGGTGTCACTACTCGAAAATACACCTATCTTGACACGCGAACAATGACACACACTTATTTTATAACATTCAGAAGTGTGTGTCAAGAAAAAAAATGTCATGAGTTACAAAATTTAATAAATTTTTGACACCCTTTTTTGTGTGTCATCTTTTAAGCGTCATAAAAAAGAAACAAAACAATTTTATGACATTCCAAAGCGTGTGATAAGAAAAAAAAATCATGGTTTATAAAATTCAACAAATTTATGACTTTTTTTGTGGCATCCTTTTAGCGTCATAAAAATTGTATTTTATAAATTAAACTTACTAGTGAAATCTCTCGCGCGTGGCGGCCGGCATTTGATAGGTATTCATTCGGTTCGTTATAATATTGGTGTGATACTATCACTCGGTATAGCAACCAAAATAATATGGATACATATATTACATCCATTACTATTAGAAAATAAGTTAATGCAACTTTTTTAAAAACACAATTTTTCAAATAGGTGTATTTGACTTTAAGGCAACTTGTTTCAACATAAAGGTTGCATTAAAAAAATCTAATGCAACTTTTTTTCTAAAAGTTATAAAAGCATATTGAACATGCAACTTTATTATTATAATTTGCAACTTTTAAATAAAAAGGTTGTATGTTATAAATCAAATGCAACTCTAATTAAATAGGTTACACTGTTAAAAGATAAATGGAACGATTATTTTAAAATGTTGAGTCTAAGAGGTTTGAATTAAATGTATGAGTGGAATATGATTAAGTGTTGAGAATATATGATCTCTTGTAGTAATTTAATCAAAATAATTGAAATTATTAGTTGGTTTATACAATGTCGGCTCGATGGTAATTGAATAAAAATAGCAGATAACCAGATAAATTATTTAATTTAAGAAACTAAAAAGATTCTTTCAGTTCATATTGATTTGTTACTTAATTTCACAAAACATTTTGTGTAAAATGCCAAAGCGACCTGATATATAAAAGTGATAGATGAAACTTGATTTTTAGGTCAAACTTGATATTTCATAGTTCAAAATGTGGTTTAAGAGCTGTTTACCAAACAGACCCATATATTTTGCGAAAAAAAAAAAAGAATGGGTATCTGTTATGTATTTATGTAGTGCTATAGATGGGGTTGAATAAGGTACACGTAGCAGATGTTTACGCTTCGATTTTTTGGGAGGGAAATTGAATTTGCTTGGGGGAAAAGTTGTCTTTGAGATGGAGGGAAAAGAGATTTGGTAGGAGGGAAATCGAAAAAATAAATATTTTCAGTTTTCAAAAAAAATATTTATAGAATATTAAATACTAATATGTAGGGGTAAGATCAAATAAAAAGTTAATTTTCCCTAAGTAGGATGAGAAAAAATCTTAACCATTAATTTTTCAAATCAATGGTTAAGATGAAATGGTAGGAGATAGGAGAAGTGCAATGGTATATTTGGAAAATCATATTTATGGACTTTCTCTCCCCACATGCAAGACACATGCATATTACACCCCCATTTTTTAAACGTTTATAACTTTTTTATACGACATTATTTTTTTATAAAAATTCCACCGTAAAATCGAGCGTCTTTTTATCTTTAATTTGAGTACCATATTGCTATATAAAATATGATAACTAAAAAACCCACTTAATGTGTTGTATTTCTATGTTGTATAACATTTTTTTGTGCTGAATTTTTGTATTATATTTTTGTGCTAAATTTTTTGTGCTGAATTTTTTTGTCTTAAATTTTTTGTGCTGGATTTTTTTTACTACATTTTTTTGCTGAATTTTTTCGTGCTATATTTTTTTTACTAGATTTTTTGTGCTATATTTTTTGTACTACATTTTTTGTGCTAGAATTTTTTGTACTAGTTTTTTTGTGCTAGATTTTTTTTTACTAGATTTTTTTTTTGTATTTTTAAAAAAACAAAAGGGGTGTCACATGTCATTTTCACTCATATTTATAAGGACCAATATGCCCTTCATTCCTACTTATTTGGAGTGTCACATGTCATCATCACAATCCTTCTTAGACTACTTAGGCAAAATCCACTTTTTAATGGATCCTTCCCCCTAATATGTATGTAGTATAATTAAAAGCAACTATTAAAAAGTAAAAATATACTTGGTTATATATATAAAAAATCTACTAAAACTTTTACTAAATGACATAGTGGTCTGGTATGGTGGCTTTGTTGTAATCAATATGTGTAAGGTTCAAATCATGAATGAGTTCGATACCGTACAGGGGGTACTGAACCATACCGGTACCAAAAGTACAGATCCTGAAAATCGTAAACAAAAGGTGTCGGTACATGTACTGAAAGTGCTCGGAATGGTATTATACCGAATCGAAAGTAACGATCCCGAAAATGGAAAAAAAAACATGGGTACCGAAAATGACCACCCGACACAATACAGTCGGTACCTATGGGTACTATTTGCTCATCCCTAATTCAAATCCTGCAACGTGTAGATATAGGTAAGAGTGTAAATGAGCTGAGTCGAGCACGAGCTCAAGGAAGCTCGATCTCGTTTAACTTATCAAGGCTCGAGCTTATTCATAGCCAGCTTTTCAAACCCAGGCTCGGTTCAAGCTCGACTCATTTATTATTTATTGATTAATCTATATTAATGATAACTATCATTTTATATAAAATCATATACATCATTATATATATATATAGAGGTAATAAAGTGAAATACAAATGTGCTTATCGTACGATACGTACGCGATCATCCCAGCCGTTCGATCAGGTGCGGATCTGGTGCGAATTCAATACATATCGCATGTGAAAAAATGGTTAGCAAGTGGTAGTGTGAAAAATGGCATGGGATGTGTAGAATCGCATGTGGAAGATTGAATATCGCATGTGAAAAAATGGCTAGCATGGGGTAATGTGAAAAATGGCATGTGGTGTGTAGAATCGCATGTGGAAAATTGAATATCGCATGTGAAAAAATGGCATGGGGTAATGTGAAAAATGGCATGGGGTGTGTAGAATCGCATGTGGAAAATTGAATATCGCATTTGAAAAAATGGCTAGCATGGGGTCATGTGAAAAATGGCATGGGGTGTGTAGAATCGCATGTGGAAAATTGAATATCGCATGTGAAAAAATGGTTAGCATGGGGTAATGTGAAAAATGGCATGGGGTGTGTAGATGGAGAAAATCGCATGTGGAAGATTGAATTCGCACAGCTCGTACAGTTCGCATGGAGGTATTAAATCGCATGGGAGATGAAGATCTGACGGCTGGGGTTATCGCGTACGTAATGTACGATAAACCCTATTGTACATTAACCGGCCTCTATATATATATATATATATGCGTGTGTGTGTGTGTATAAGTAATTTTTACTTATTATTATTTAAATATATATATATATATATATATATATAGGTTATGGTTCATGCGAGAACCACCTTTATTGCGAGAACCGCAAGAACCAATGTGAACACAACAAAATAACCTAAAAAAACCTAAACCCCTCCCCCCAAGCTAAATGCTAAAATATTTAAATATATATATATATATATATACTAGTCGTTTACCCGCGCGATGCGGCGGGAAACATATCACTTAGGTTGGTCAGTTTAGGGCTATGTATGGGGCGGTTCGGTTTTGAGCCATAACCAAAACCTAATTCGCGATGCAACGAAAAACACAACACTTGTTAGTAATTCTAAGGGTGTGCATGAAAAGGTTCAGTTAGGTCATAACTAAAATCTAAATTTTCGGTTAAGGTATTTCAAAACCGGTCATGGGGATTT
This sequence comes from Helianthus tuberosus, assembly GCA_030545235.1. NCBI lineage: Eukaryota > Viridiplantae > Streptophyta > Magnoliopsida > Asterales > Asteraceae > Helianthus > Helianthus tuberosus. The sequence continues at coordinate 39,020 of JARYGA010060722.1, forward strand.
AATGACGTTTGTGCACCCACCTATTAATCACATTCACATTTACACATCATCAATAACTATATATAAATGCAAATATTTGACTCAAATATGCATGGAGGTGATTGTCAATCGAAAAATGATGTTGAAACCATTCATCCATAACTATAAATAAATACAAAAGGCCTTCATCTTCATGACCACAAAAACTGCACCTTAAGGACTCCATATTCACATTTCTTTTATGCATTCCGAAATAGCTTTTGGGCTACATTCAACTCATACATGAAAGGCCTTATTTCCGATTTAGCTTAACTTTTAAAGACCAACCCATTAGAGAATAAAATTAGCCCGGTTGTTGACCCATTTGGTAAAAAAAGAATAAGTAAGAATATCAAATAAAAATAAGTGCATCACAACAACATACATGCGATCTTGTAAAATATCATATCCTAAAATTAATAAAAGAAACAAAATATGCTTAAATTTAATTTTTTTAAAAACCATCGTGTTCATAAGCCATGGATTTTTGTCTATATAGTAAAACTTGTTCTTATATTTTATTTTTTGAAAGGCAAGCTAGGCAAAATATCATTAAAAACGCACCTACCCTGGTAAGAGAGCCCCAAAACTACAAACAACAATACAAGGAAACCTGTAACATACAACCAAAAACATCCAGCAGAACAAAACCTACATACAGAGCCAGCAACAAAATTACTTGACTTTTTAGCCGGAAAACTCAATTTTTCATCCCAAACTTGTTTGTAACCATAGATCATACCTTTAAGAACCTTTTTCCGACCAAAAATGTTTTTCCGACGACCGGAGCCTAACGGCGTTAGAGTTCTGCTAGTCAGGGTCCATTTAAGGCCAAATGTAAAAAGATGGGACCATCAATGAAAATTTGTAAAGTTGAAACCAACAGACAATAGTGAGATTATTAAAATCTATTATTGCATTCCATTGTTCATAAAAGAATTTAGTGGTGTTTCATAATGATTTGGTTGAAAAAGTTAACCTTTTTCCAACACTTGACGTGTTATAAGTTCATCCGCACCATTTTAATTCAAACAATCAATTCGATTGATCATGACACGTGAGTATCGCCCTACACCTACACCTACACCCATTTTTCAAGCTCAATCGCCCATGCATACCAACCAGTATTTAGTATACACCTCCCACAACCGTTTACTTCAATATCAACCACTTTCCTACGACTCAGTAACCGCCCGTTTTCCTCCCGAATAATACCCTCCAAATGGAGACCATCAGCAACGGCAAGGGCAGCGTACGCAACCGACATGTTGCGGTTTTCGCATTCCCTTTTGCCTCACACCCTCAACTCCTCCTAACTCTCGTCCGGAGACTAGCTGCGGCCACACCCGCAGTGGTTTTCTCCTTCTTCAGCACTGAAAGAACTAACCGCGCTTTGTTTTCTGAGCGCGGATGTGATAACATATTGCGGTATGATGTATCGGACGGGCTACCGGAGGGATATGTTTTGCCAAGGAAGATTCATGAGGATGTTAACTATTTTTTGGCTGTGGCCGAGGAGGAATTCAAGAGGGGTGTTCAAGTGGCCGAAAAGGATGTTGGGATGAAAATTAGTTGTCTAGTGGTGGATGCTTTTTTGTGGTTCTCGGCTGATTTGGCCGAGGAGTTGAAGGTTCCCTGGGTGGCTCTTTGGACTGCGGGAGCTTGTTCTCTTTCGACACATATCTATACTGATCTCATTAGAGAAAAATATGCTGAGCTAAAAGGTAAAGTATCATATAAACTTTTTCTATACATGTACCACTATACCCATTTCCATTTCCAATATGTTTATTTCAGAACCAAGAACACCTTGAAAACTGTGAAAACCGCATAATACATGTGTAACATTTGTTTTAAGTGTGAGACGGAAAGTGGTTACATAACAGCTTACCATACTATCCCATTAAATCATCAATGAAACTGGTACAGGCATATATCCGTATAAAATTGATTCCGAAAGAATGTGACCATATAAAACCGTGATTTTTTTAACATATATCATGCATATATCGGTGAATAATCCGTGGCAAATGAGATTACCAAACGCAAGATTTCCAACGGTAGGGGTGTTTATTACTGGATTACCTACAAATTGACGTCGGTGATACTAGGGGTGTTAAAATAAATCCGAATATGAATTATCCGAAATATCTAAAAATTTGGATATTTGACATGTTCGGATTTGGATTGTGCTTTTTAAAAATTTGGATATTTTAGACATCCGCAATATTTTTAAAAATTTATTAAATAATAAAAAATAATTATAAATTTCTGATATATTAGATATCCGAAATAATTTTAATAAAAATATTTAAATCCACTATCCGAAATTTTTGGATATCCAAAATTCCGGATATCAGAACTTGAACACCCCTAGGTGGTACCGCTTTGTTTTGTATTGAGTACATCTGCATTTACAGGTTCAGGAGGGCTTAATGATGAAATCGTCGACTTGATCCCTGGACTCACATCGATTCCACTAGGTGACTTACCGAGTGGAGTCATCTTGGGAGACCTTGACTCACCTTTTGCAACCATGCCACATAGAATGGGAAGAACCTTAACCAAAGCAACCGCGGTTCTCATTAACTATTTCCAAGAACTAGACCCGGATCTCACTAAAAACCTCTCTTCAATGTACAACAACTTCCTCAACATTGGTCCATTTAATCTTGTATCCTCACCATCAAAACATGATGAGTTTTGTTGCATTACTTGGTTAGATAATCAAAAGCCAGGATCAGTTGCATACATTTCTTTTGGCACAAAGTTTTCTCCTCCGCCCCACGAGCTAGTTGCGTTGGCTGAAGCACTCGAAGCGACCAAAACCCCGTTTCTTTGGTCGATAAACAAGGATTCACAGAGGCATTTACCATTAGGGTTTTTAGAGACAACAACCGCAAATGGATTGGGAAAAATTGTACCCTGGGCGCCACAGGTACAAGTTTTGGAACATATTGCAATAGGGGTGTTTATAACACACAGCGGATGGAAATCAGTGTTGGAGAGTATAGGAGCTGGTGTTCCAATGATATGTAGGCCGTTTATAGGGGACCAACCGATAAATACTTGGATGGTTGAGATAGTTTGGGGGATCGGGGTGCGAATTGAAGGTGGGAATTTTACGAAACAAGGAACTTGTCGTGCTTTAGAGCAAGTTTTATCAGCCGATGCATCATCTAAAGGGCGGAAAGAAAGAATTGTAGCACTGAAAGATCTTGCTCATAAGGCTGTTGGACCAAAAGGGAGTTCTATTCAAAATTTCAAGACTTTGTTGGGTGTGGCCACTGGTGCCACCCTCTAAACAGGTTTGGCTAAACGTACCCCACCCAATATACTTTTATCGTACTCCATCCTGAAAATTTCAAATCTCATTTAGTCTTTTGGTATGAAAATGGTGGTAGTATATATCAAAAATCATCGAAGTTCTGCAAATTTAATAAATCACATCACTTGTTACTTTTGTGGATGTTCTCACCGGTGCTACCTAAATAACTATTATCTGGATCGCGATAGAATCAGAATATTTTTGCTGGTGATCGGTTAAATGATTTCAATGTTACCTAAATAACTATTTAGTATTTGTTGTTCTTATTATATGGATCGCGATAGAATCAGAATATTTTGTTAAATGGCATGTATATCAAATTATCAATCGATATGATTTTGTTTGGCAAAAGATCAAATGCAAATAACTTTAACATACAAAACGTACGAACTAAAGGTTTTGCTTAAAAAACGCGGTGCCATTTTCGTAATTATTTACATTGTAGAGTAATTGTCAAAATTACTCTACAAATGATCTATTTTTGCTGGTGATCGGTTAAATGATTTCAATGTTACCTAAATAACTATTTAGTATTTGTTGTTCTTATTATATGGATCGCGATAGAATCAGAATATTTTGTTAAATGGCATGTATATCAAATTATCAATCGATATGATTTTGTTTGGCAAAAGATCAAATGCAAATAACTTTAACATACAAAACGTACGAACTAAAGGTTTTGCTTAAAAAACGCGGTGCCATTTTCGTAATTATTTACATTGTAGAGTAATTGTCAAAATTACTCTACAAATGATCTTGTAGGGTAATTTTGATCTTGTAGACTAATTTTATAAAATGTTCTTGTAGAGTAATTTTGATCTTCTAGCGTAATTATCAAAATTACTCTAGCAGTGTATCTTATAGAGTAATTTTGATCTTGTATGGTAATTATCAAAATTATTTTAAAAGTGTGTACAATGTATCAAAATTACTCTACAAGTGTATCAAAATTACTCTGCAAGTTTATTAAACAACATACAATTCAAAATTACTCTACAAAATCATTTATAGTAGTCTACAAAATTACCTTACAAGATCAAAATTATCATACAAGATCATTTGTAGAGTAATTATAATACTCTACAAAATTACTCTACAAGATCAAAATTACTCTACAAAAACATGTGTAGAGTAGTTTTGATAATTACTCTGCAATGTAAATAATTACGAAAATGCCACTGTATTTTTTTTTGCTTTTTCATGTCTTTTGTACGTTTTGTACGATAAGACATTTTGTATATGAAATCTAGGGGTGGAGATATAATAGGAAGTTAATTTGGCTAGGAAGGATAGGAAGTGATCTTGACCATCCATTAAGTTAATCAAGGGCTAAGATTAAATCAGGGAGATTGAAAGTAAGAAAAGAGGCGCGTGACTTTTTTCAGGGGCATTCTAGTCAAGTAAGCCAATAGTTTCTCTCTCCTCCAATTCCCCCCCATTTTTTAAACGTTAATAACTCTTTCATACGACATTATTTTTTTATAAAAATTGCACCAAAAAAACGAGCGTTTTTTTATCTTTAAAACGAGTATACTATTGCTATATTTTCAAAAAAAAAAATTCAAAACCCAGTTGCGTAAAACGCAATAGAAAAACCCCCAGTTACGTAAAACGCAATGAAAAAAAAAACCCTAAAAAATGACATTTTTCTAAAACGCAATGCACCAAAAACACAAAGAAATGACTTATTTGTAAAACGCAATGGCCAGAAAACACAAAGAAATGTTTTATTTCTAAAACGCAATAGCCTAAAAACTCAAAAGAAAATGTACTTTATAAAACGCAATGGACTAAAAACCCATAAAAATGTGTTTTACCTAACGTTTGTGTTTTACGGAAGCTCTTGAATGAATTGCGTTTTGCTGTTAAAGAGAGCTATAGGGAATTTTGAATATGCAGAATGTGATTACGATCTCTCCATATTTGCAGACTCACCAAACTTTCCAGATACAAGAATACTAGGTTATGTTTTTAAGGTGATTTGAGATTTGAACCATGGCAACTTTGTCACCCAATTGTTTCTTCATCCAATCACAGTTATATCTTCATTCTTGCTCGTTACTGAATAGCCAGAAAGGACTGAAAACACATAAAAAGTGTTTTACCTAAAACGCAATGCACAAAAAACACAAAGAAATGTCTTATTTGTAAAACGCAATGGCCAGAACTCACTTAAAAATGACTCATTCTAAAACGCAATGGACTGAAAACACTTCAAAAATGTGTTTTACCTAAAACGCAATGACTAAAAACACTTAAAAATATGTTTTTTCTAAAACGCAATAGCCAGAAAGGACTTAAAAATGACTCATTCTAAAACGCAATGGACTGAAAACACCTAAAAATGTGTTTTACCTAAAACGCAATGACTAAAAACACTTCAAAAATGTGTTTTACCTAAAACGCAATGACTAAAAACACTTAAAAATATGTTTTTTTCTAAAACGCAATAGCCAGAAAGGACTGAAACTGTCTGGGAACTGTCTGGGACTGTGAAAACACTCTTATTTCTAAAACGCAATGGACATATAAAACTGTCTGGGAACTGTCTGGGACTGTGAACTGTCTGAATTGTCTACGAATTATTGTCTTCGAAATGAGCCAATTTCTGGAAAATTAATTTTTCTGATGCGTTTTTAGTACAGCAATTTAATCAGAAAAAAAATTTTCCGACCTGACCAGCCAGGGGCTCTGCCCCTTGGACCCCGCCAGGGGCTGCCGCCCCTGGGACCCCGCTACCGGGGGCTGCCGCCCCCGGACCCCCGCCATGATCGTAAAACGCAATAAGTAAATCAAAAACCCAGATCGTAAAAATGAAATTAAAGAATTTCTTACATGGATCGAAGTGGTTTCTTCAACAATTGATGAATTTTGAATGATTGAAACACTTATCAACGCTTGAATCGAACGAATCGAGTGATTATCTCCAAAATCACCGGAAAAAACGAGATTTTTTTATGAAATTAAACTGGGTTTTCTTCAAAAAAAAGCTGAAGAACACGTTGATCGGGTTCTGAATCATTGATTTGTGATGAAAATCGCACTATAATGTAGTGATTATTGAGATAGAAAGTGAAGAAATAGTTGAAGATGGTGGGTTTTGAAAATGATGGGTTTTTGAATTTACTGGGTTTTGAAAAAGGAAGAAGAAGGAGTTGGATTGACTAAAATACACTTTCTCTTTATTTTAAAATTTGCCACATGTCATAATCCTATGGCTTCCTATCCTTCCTAGTGAAAATTAACTTCCTATTTGATCTTTACCCATGAAATCTAGTCTATGTTTATATAACATTGTTAATATCTTATATTAAACTTATAAAGGATCGAAAATATTGTTTTAAACACTATTTAAAGCAATATAATTCATCAATTGAAAAAAAGCATTGTTAGAATGATTATAAGTGAGCTACTTAGTCACATGTACGCAAAAGGTTGAATCGGAGGATTATATTTTTGGTAAATGTTTTGACGCTTTGAAGATGTGGTTGCTATTTGGCCTCCGTTGAATCTTAAATTTCCGGATACTAAATTTCCGAAGATGATCCTTTATTTGGTTGGATGCAAGCACGTTCAGTAAAAAGAAGAGGTAAAGTAAACTCTAATTTTACCCCATGGAGATATAGCCCATTGACACCCTTACCCCCTACCACGAAATTTTTGCTGACTAACCCCCCAACGCATGCGAAACGCTACAATCTTACCCCCTGGCACCCAAATCTGTCAAGTCAACGTTTGTTTGACTGTACCAGCAGGGGTATTTCGGTAATTTCACCTCAAAGCCATCTTCAAACCCAGATCTTCATAATCTTCATAAATCTTCAAGAACACATCTTCAAACCAGATCTTCATAATCTTCAATATTTTTCATAAATCTTCAAGAACACATCATCATCTTCAAACCCAGAATTTCAAGAACATGACCACCTTTACCAATTATCATCATCCCCGAACCCCCTTCAACCATCATCATCACCTAACTAAATCAAAAGAACAAGTTTAAGATGAAACAAACTCATTTTCACTTCTTTAATCACCAAACCCACATCAAATTCATCAAATTAAACATACCCATAAAGCAAAAACTCATAAAAACACTAATAAATCCCTTTTTTTCTACCCAGATGAGACAAACTCATTTTCACCTCTTTAATCACCAAACCCACATCAAATTCATCAAATTAAACATACCCAGAAAGCAAAAAACTCATAAAGATAGCTAAGAAGCAAGAACTGACTAAGAACAACCAACCGCTGCTGCCACCTAGGGTTACGGTGGAACCCCGGATGGGTCCAAAACCACCACTGAACCGCTTAGACTCGTCATCCCCAAAACACCGCCACTAAACCATCACACCAAACCATTCTAGCAGCCGCTGGCCACCACACGTCGCCAAGACTGCCACAGCGCGCCGCCATGGCCGTCTGCTCTACCACTCTCACGTCTCTCTCTATTCCAGGTCCTCTCTCACTCTCTCTCTAGAAACTGTAGAGATGCGTGTGTGTTGAGGGAGGTGAAAGATGTGAGGGATATGGTTTGATGAAGAACTTGATGTAATGATTTGTAAATCCTGGTGATAAATTTGGGTTAGAAAGATAAGATAGGGGCAAAAACGACTTTTCACACATTATTAGCAGTCAAACAAACGTTGACTTGATAGAGTTGGGTGCCAGGGGGTAAGATTGCAGCGTTTCGTATTTGTTGGGGGGTTAGACAGCAAAAATTTCGTGGTAGGGGGTAAGAGTGCCAATGGACTATATCTCCTATGGTAAAATTGCAGTTTAGTTGAAGAGGTAGGTGATTGATGCTATTCTTTTTACAGTTTGGTGGACCATTTGGAGATGCTCAGAATGAAACAGTTTTTGGGCGTCAAGAAGTTTAGAAAGAAAGTATTTTTGACTTGATTGTTTCTCTGTGTTTTTTATGGTTTTCAAGTCGTAATAGTAAGTTTAACATTAACTGGAACGAGTGGTTTAAAACTCCGCTTCTTAGTATGTAATTTTCTGGTCGTCTTTGAGTAGTCTCTTGTTATTTAGGTCTGTTTTCGTTTGTTTTTAATAAAATTTTGTTGTTTTAAAAAATTATTATAAGTTATGAATGTTATATGAGAACTTACCATGCATAAATAATTACTAAGGAAACTCTTCCCTTTTTTTATTGGAAAGGAATTGGGTAACAATATGACATTTATATTGATTATATCAATAAACAAATATAATACTAAAATTTAAAATGGTAAGGAAACTCAAACCTTTTTTATTGGAAAGGAATTGGGTAACAATATGAGATTGATTATATCAATAAATAAATTTAATACTAAAATTTAAAATGGTATTGTATTTAAAGGCTGATTGATAACTTTCGAATGATTAAATAATAAACCAGGAATCATTAAGTGCTAAACAATTAAGAGATCTTAACTATTAAGAGTCAGTATAATGTTTAACTGTTCAGAGACAAATGCCTGACCAATTCAGATTAGAGGTTTTAACCATTCAGACTCAGTAAAATGCTTAACCATCCAGAGACAAATGTCTGAACCATTCAAACATCTACTCGTGAAACAAACAGTCTAAACCATTAAATACTTAACTGGTAAGAGGTTTAAACCATTAAGAGCCTCTTAAGAGGTAAAGAAACAACCCCTTAATCTACATAAAGAAGTATAATAATGACTAGTCATGACAAAGTAATCTTTAGTCTACAAAACGAAGTATAACAATGACTAGTGGTGACAAACTAAGCATTTTTAGTTAGAAACATGTATAAGTAATGTTCTCATCACATGCATGGTTGTAAAAGTCCCGATTAGTCTTTGATTAGTCATCGATTAATCACTAATCGGAGGTTCCCCGATTAATGACCGATTTATCGCTAGGCGATCAATGGCGGTCCTATTCTGGCCAAATTTTGCCAATCGCTGGCCAAATTTCGACCAAACCTTAAAAATTTCTTACAAATACTTTAAAAAATGGTCAATGAGGGGTTAAAACATGTCTACGTAAAAAAAAAACTACAAGTGTGTGTATATATGTAACTAAAAATTACATATAAAAATCTCAATCCGATTAATCCCCGTTAATCCCGATTAATCGCTAGTCGGTAACCCACCGCCCGACTAGCGCCTAGCGATTCTTGCAACACTAATCACATGCAAGTTAGGTTAGTCACATGACTCACCAGGTTAGAAACGTTACCCATCAATGTTATTTCACACCAGATTTATTTATTTTTTTTTATTTTTTTATTTTTTTGCATTTTTTGCATTTTTAGTTAAGACACATGAATAAGGAATGGTCTCATCACATGCAAGTTAGGTTAGTCACATGACTCACCAAGTTAGAAAGGTTACTCATCAATGTTATTTCACACTAGATGTTTTCTTCTTTCGCATACAAATAAATCAATTCAATGTTGTTAATAACTAAGATGTAGATTAAAACAATTTTATCACCAACAATTTAAAAAGTAAGCATAAATAGTCTACATAAATAAGTATAACAATGACTAGTCATGACAAACTAAGCATTTTTAGTTAAGACATATGAATAAGGAATAGTCTCATCACATGCAAGTTAGGATAGTCACATAACTCACCATGTTAGAAACGTTACTCATCAATGCTATTTCACACTAAATGTTTCATACAAATAAAGCAATTCAATATTTCAATGTTGTTAATAACTAAGATGTAGATCAAATCAATTTATCACCAACAATTGAAAAAGTAAATTGATTACCTTTCGTCCTTGCTGCTATTATATTCATATTTTAAATTCGAAGTAGAAATATACCTTTTAGTATATTATTCTTTACTAGTAGTAAAACCTGTGTGCAAACACGGATAGTGTTTAGAAATTTTACATACAACATGTTATTAAAGAACGAATTACTATACATTTTTTACAACGCTAATTGAAAATGAATTATAAAGAAATAGTTGTTCAATGGAGAGAGTATCTATGCAACAAATCAAAATTAAAAAAAAACATAAAATAAATCAAAAACAAAAGAAATAGTCTTCATTGAAGCCTTACATCAGCCTTGTATTTTAGTAAAAGTTTTAAAGCATCTTGTTGTCCATGACAAGCAACCACCTATTAATCACATTCACATTTTAAAAGTTTTCATTGAAGCCTTACATCAGCCTTGTGTTTTAGTAAAAGTTTTAAATGCACCCACCTATTAATCACATTCACATTTTCATTAAAAACACACCTACCCTGGTAAGAGAGCCCCAAAACTACAAACAACAATACAAGGAAACCTGTAACATACAACCAAAAACACCCAGCAGAACAAAACCTACATACAGAGCCAGCAACAAAATTACTCGACTTTTTAGCCGGAAAACTCATTTTTTCATCCCAAACTTGTTTGTAACCATAGATCATACCTTTAAGAACCTTTTTCCGACCAAAAATGTTTTTCCGACGACCGGAGCCTAATGGCGTTAGAGTTCTGCTAGTCAGGGTCCATTTAAGGCCAAATGTAAAAAGATGGGACCATCAATGAAAATTTGTAAAGTTGAAACCAACAGACAATAGTGAGATTATTAAAATCTATTATTGCATTCCATTGTTCATAAAAGAATTTAGTGGTGTTTCATAATGATTTGGTTGAAAAAGTTAACCTTTTTCCAACACTTGACGTGTTATAAGTTCATCCGCACCATTTTAATTCAAACAATCAATTCGATTGATCATGACACGTGAGTATGGCCCTACACCTACACCCATTTTTCAAGCTCAATCGCCCATGCATACCAACCAGTATTTAGTATACACCTCCCACAACCGTTTACTTCAATATCAACCACTTTCCTACGACTCAGTAACCGCCCGTTTTCCTCCCGAATAATACCCTCCAAATGGAGACCATCAGCAACGGCAACGGCAGCGTACGCAACCGACATGTTGCGGTTTTCGCATTCCCTTTTGCCTCACACCCTCAACTCCTCCTAACTCTCGTCCGGAGACTAGCTGCGGCCACACCCGCAATGGTTTTCTCCTTCTTCAGCACTGAAAGAACTAACCGCGCTTTGTTTTCTGAGCGCGGATGTGATAACATATTGCGGTATGATGTATCGGACGGGCTACCGGAGGGATATGTTTTGCCAGGGAAGATTCATGAGGATGTTAACTATTTTTTGGCTGTGGCCAAGGAGGAATTCAAGAGGGGTGTTCAAGTGGCCGAAAAGGATGTTGGGATGAAAATTAGTTGTCTAGTGGTGGATGCTTTTTTGTGGTTCTCGGCTGATTTGGCCGAGGAGTTGAAGGTTCCCTGGGTGGCTCTTTGGACTGCGGGAGCTTGTTCTCTTTCGACACATATCTATACTGATCTCATTAGAGAAAAATATGCTGAGCTAAAAGGTAAAGTATCATATAAACTTTTTCTATACATGTACCATTATACCCATTTCCATTTCCAATATGTTTATTTCAGAACCAAGAACACCTTGAAAACTGTGAAAACCGCATAATACATGTGTAACATTTGTTTTAAGTGTGAGACGGAAAATGGTTACATAACAGCTTACCATACTATCCCATTAAATCATCAATGAAACTGGTACAGGCATATATCCGTATAAAATTGATTCCGAAAGAACGTGACCATATAAAACCATGATTTTTTTAACATATATCATGCATATATCGGTCAATAATCCGTGGCAAATGAGATTACCAAACGCAAGATTTCCAACGGTAGGGGTGTTTACTACTGGATTACCTACAAATTGACGTCGGAGATACTAGGGGTGTTAAAATAAATCCAAATCTGAATTATCCGAAATATCTAAAAATTTGGATATTTGACATGTTCGGATTTGGATTGTGCTTTTTAAAAATTTGGATATTTTAGACATCCGCAATATTTTTAAAAATTTATTAAATAATAAAAAATAATTATAAATTTCTGATATATTAGATATCCGAAATAATTTTAATGAAAATATTTAAATCCACTATCCGAAATTTTTGGATATCCAAAATTCCGGATATCAAAACTTGAACACCCCTAGGTGGTATCGCTTTGTTTTGTATTGAGTACATCAGCATTTACAGGTTCAGGAGAGCTTAATGATGAAATCGTCGACTTGATCCCTGGACTCACGTCGATTCCACTAGGTGACTTACCGAGTGGAGTCATCTTGGGAGACCTTGACTCACCTTTTGCAACCATGCCACATAGAATGGGAAGAACCTTAACCAAAGCAACCGCGGTTCTCATTAACTCTTTCCAAGAACTAGACCCGGATCTCACTAAAAACCTCTCTTCAATGTACAACAACTTCCTCAACATTGGTCCATTTAATCTTGTATCCTCACCATCAAAACATGATGAGTTTTGTTGCATTACTTGGTTAGATAATCAAAAGCCAGTATCAGTTGCATACATTTCTTTCGGCACAAAGTTTTCTCCTCCGCCCCACGAGCTAGTTGCGTTGGCTGAAGCACTCGAAGCGACCAAAATCCCGTTTCTTTGGTCGATAAACAAGGATTCACAGAGGCATTTACCATTAGGCTTCTTAGAGACAACAACCGCAAATGGATTGGGAAAAATTGTACCCTGGGCGCCACAAGTACAAGTTTTGGAACATATTGCAATAGGGGTGTTTGTAACACACAGCGGATGGAACTCAGTGTTGGAGAGTATAGGAGCTGGTGTTCCAATGATATGTAGGCCGTTTATAGGGGACCAACCGATAAATACTTGGATGGTTGAGAGAGTTTGGGGGATCGGGGTGCGAATTGAATGTGGGAATTTTACGAAACATGGAACTTGTCGTGCTTTAGAGCAGGTTTTATCAGCCGATGCATTATCTAAAGGGCGGAAAGAAAGAATTGTAGCACTGAAAGATCTTGCTCATAAGGCTGTTGGACCAAAAGGGAGTTCTATTCAAAATTTCAAGACTTTGTTGGGTGTGGTCACTGGTGCCACCCTCTAAACAGGTTTGGCTAAACGTACCCCACCCAATATACTTTTATTGTACTCCATCCTGAAAATATCAAATCTATGGGTTGTCTTTGTCTTTTAGTATGAAAATTTAATAAATCACATCACTTGTTATTTTTGCTGGTGATCGGTTAAATGATTTGAGTTTTAACTAAATAACTATTTAGTTTGCTGGTGATCGGTTAAATGATTTGAGTTTTAACTAAATAACTATTTAATATTTGTTGTTCTTATTATATGGATCGCGATAGAATCGGAATATTATGTTAAATGGCATGTATATCAAATTATCAATCGATATGATTTTGTTTGGCATCATCTATCTTATTAAATTTTTATTTTGAGAAATTATTAGTTATGATTATATAACATTGTTTATATCTTATATTTACCTATTATAAATTAGCAACACTTTAGTGCATAGAGAAGTTGTACTCTATGCTTAGAGAGGTTTTTCAAAAAATATTACACTTTTAACCCACAACTAATTTGTTTTTTACTTTATACCTAAAAGTTTTTTTTTATCTTTTCCAATTTAACCTCGTAACTTTTTTACTTTCAACTTTAGTCATCTATATTTTCATATTTCACAAAATTTTCGCTATACGTTTTTTTCTAAAATTTGCGAGTTAAACGATGCAACATTCATGTGTGGTTCAACGTTTTTACCTTTTGTTTTTATGCTTCGTTCTAAATCTCGCGAGTTAAAATGACGCAACGTACACGTGTGGTTCAACGTATTTATGTCGTCAATTTTTTTCCCGTTTGATAGGTTCGTCGCAACGCGCATGTCGAATATTTACTTAGTTACTATTTTCTATGTTTTATGTTTCGGTCTAATTTATCCACATTAACACACCGCAACTTCACGGTTTTACGCCTCCATCGCAACGCGTGGGGCTTAATACTAGTTAATACAAATTAGAAAAAAGAAAAGGCGGCGCATGATGTAATTCTTAGGCTAGTTAAACTTATAAAGGATCGAAAATATTGTTTTAAACACACTTTAAACCATAAGTTGAAAAAAAAAAAAAAAAAACATTGTTTGAATGATTATAAGTGAGCTACTTAGTCACATGTAAGCAAAAGGTTGAATCGGTGGATTATATTTTTGGTAAATGTTTTGACGCTATGAAGATGCGGTTTGCTATTCGCCTATTCGGCCTTGGTTGAATCTTAATTTTCCGGATACTAAATCTCCAAAGATGATCCTTCATTTGGTTGGATGTGAGCACATTCAGTAAAAAGAAGAGGTAGGTGATTGAGCTTATTCTTTTTACAGTTTGGTGGACCATTTGAAGAGCTCAGAATGAAACAGTTTTTGGGCATCAAGAAGTCAAGCAAGAAAGTATTTTTGACTCGATTGTTGCTCTGTGTTTTTTTATGGTTTTCTAGTCGTAATAGTAAGTTTAACGTTAACTGGATCGAGTGGCATTATAGCAAAAGTGGTGTAGTGGGGCATTGGATTAACTAGCGCCCACTTTGGACTTTTTCGTAGTAGTTCCCAACACTTATAGTACGTGAAAGGGCATTTCGTCCTATCGAACTCCTCCAAAGTCCTCGTTAAAACCCCGACGTCACTTTCACCGCTCGGGCGATTATCGTAGTTACGTTGGTAAACTTCTTGGAACGCGTGAGACTTGTTGTTGATGTCGGTCCATTTGCTAGAAATGGAATCTTTGTCCCGATGTTTTCCTTGACCCCACGTGCTAAAAAAGAGTTCACGAACCCTATCCCAAAAAACGGGACCCGTTTGAAAGTTTGCTACAAATTAAAAAAAAGTAAAAATATAACTTGTATGTTAAAAATAAAAGTAAAAAATAAGTAAAAAAAATAATAATAATAAAAGAGTTACCCGTTTCTTCGTCCTCCGAAACGTCGAGCCACGCCCGAGTCAACGTGAATTCCTCCTCCTTCGTCCATTTAATGATAGTTTTTGTACGTCGAGGTTCGTCCTTATCCTTCTTCTTATGCGACCTTCTGCCGCGTTTTGATTTGTCTTGCACCGGTTCGGGTTGTGTCTCCGGCACGACATCGACATCGGGTTCGGTTACGGGTTGTTGTTGTGACGGCTGCGACCCGCCGGCTTGACCATAGCCGAAGGTGGGAGGTACAAACGGAGTGGCGCCAGTCAAGTAAGCCGCGTACGGTAAAAAGCTCGGGTCCATGTCTTCAAGGTTATACGGGTTTTGCGGTTGGGTTGTGTTCGGGTTCGTGGGTCTTGTGGGGACACCAAAAGGGGGTCGGTATGGATGCATGATTCTATAAAAAATAGGAGAAAGATGGTGTTTTTTATAAAAAATAGAAGAAAGTAGAAGAGAAAGTAGGAGTTTTTTGTATAAAAAATAAAGATAAAGTGGGTTGATATATATAGTGGGTAAATTTTTAAATTAAAAAAAAAATATAACTATTTTGACCGTTTGGCAACGGTCTAATCTCGATCCCCACAATTTTTCAGCGTTTTAATTAAAACGCCACATCCATTTTTTTTCAAAAATAACGCCCGGTAACGCCCAGTGTAATGGCGACCGGGGCGTTATAAGGCGTTTTTTTTGAAAAATTTTTAAAAGTCACGCCCCATTACGGATGGTCTTAGTATGTAATTTTCTGGTTGTGTTTGAGTAGTCTCTTGTTATTTTGGTCTATTTTTGTCTGTTTTTAATAAAAGTTTGTTGTTTTAAAAAATTATTATAAGTTATAAATGTTATATGAGAACTTACTATACATAAATAATTACTAAGGAAACTCTTGCCTTTTTTTATTGGAAAGGAATTGGGTAACAATATGAGGGTGTTAGGAGTGGTGCGGTAAAGTGTTTCGGCAAGGGGGTTTGCCACGCGGTAACACCGCCGCCAACCCCCTTTGCCACTCGGTTTCATTAAACATCGGTGAAGGGATGACGATGCGGTGAGGGGAGGAAGGAGAGAGAGAGGGGGTGTGTGGGTGGGGTCCATGCCATCTCTCAACCAATCACACATTTTTTTTTTTTTTTTTTAAGTTTACCACTTCACCAAGTGTCTAACCATTGCCAACACTTTTGAGCATAGTTTACCACTTTGACATGACACACTCTCATTGATTGATTTTTTAATTTGCCACTCTCAAGTGTTTAACCACTCCTAATACCCTGAGATTGATATTGATTATATCAATAAACAAATATAATACTAAAATTTAAAATGGTAAGGAAACTCATACCTTTTTTATTGGAAAGGAATTGGGTAACAATATGAGATTTATATTGATTCTATCAATAAACAAATATAAGACTAAAATTTAAAATGGTATTGTATTTAAAGGCTGATTGAAAACTTCTTAATGATTAAATAATAAACCAGGAACTATTAAGTGTTAAACCAGTAAAATATCTAAACCATTAAGAGCCAGTATAATGTTTAACCGTTCAGAGACAAATGTCTGACCAATTCAAATTAGAGGTCTTAACCATTCAGACTCAGTAGAATTCTTAACCATTCAGAGGCAAATCTCTAAACCATTCAGACATCTACTTGTGAAACAAACAGTCTAAACTATTAAGTGCTTAACCAGTAAAAGGTCTAAACCATTAAGGGCCTATTAAAAGGTAAACAAATAATAATGACTAGTCATGACAAAGTAATCTTTAGTCTACAAAACGAAGTATAATAATGACTAGTCGTGACAAACTAAGCATTTTTAGTTAGAAACATGAATAAGTAACGGTCTCATCACATCAAGTTAGGTTTCACCAGGTTAGAAACGTTACTCATCAATGTTATTTCACACTGGATATTTTTTTGCATTTTAGTTAAGACACATGAATAAGGAATGGTCTCATCACATTCAAGTTAGGTTAGTCACATGACTCACCAAGTTAGAAAGGTTACTCATCAATGTTATTTCACACTAGATGTTTTTCTTCTTTCGCATACAAATAAATCAATTCAATGTTGTTAATAACTAAGATGTAGATCAAAACAATTTTATCACCAACAATTTAAAATGGTATTGTATTTAGTCTACATAAATAAGTATTATAATGACTAGTCATGACAAACTAAGCATTTTTAGTTAAGACATATGAATAAGGAATAGTCTCATCACATGCAAGTTAGGATAGTCACATAACTCACCATGTTAGAAACGTTACTCATCAATGCTATTTCACACTAAATGTTTCATACAAATAAAGCAATTCAATATTTCAATGTTGTTAATAACTAAGATGTAGATCAAAACAATTTATCACCAACAATTGAAAAAGTAAGTTGATTACCTTTCGTCCTTGCTGTTATTATATTTATATTTTAAATTCGAAGTAGAAATATATCTTTTAGTATATTATTCTTTACTAGTAGTAAAACCCGTGTGCAAACACGGGTAGTGTTTAGAAATTTTACATACAACATGTTATTAAAGAACGAATTACTATACATTTTTTACAACACTAATTGAAAATGGATTATAAAGAAATAGTTGTTCAATGGAGAGAGTATCTATGCAACAAATCAAAATTAAAAAAAAAACATAAAATAAATCAAAAACAAAAGAAATAGTCTTCATTGAAGCCTTACATCAGCCTTGTGTTTTAGTAAAAGTTTTAAAGCATCTTGTTGTCCATGACCAGCAACCCAAATCAGCGGGCACCAGACTCACTTTGTGAATTAACATCTTGTTCACCTACTTTCCACATGCGAGTCTGATCAATCTTTCCCATAGGGAAAGCTGGCAAACCTTCCTTTTCCTGAAAAAGAGAAATCAAAACGTTTATTTGATAATCATTTCTTTGATATAACAAAAGGACTAAAAGAAGATAATATCAATACATATCCAAATTAACCGGATACATACCATACCTTAATGATTAATATATAGCTACACCTACCATCAGTACCATAATTCCAAAACAAAAATGATACGGAAGCTAGTAACTCAACTATATTGCGTTTTCAGTAGCCTTTTCTTGCAGTCCTTCTCACTGCAGTCTTCGTTTCCATTGATGATCTTTCAAAGGTCATTACCAATGGTGGCTTCTTGTTCTCTTTGTAACTACTTAGCGAATACCTTTCAAAACATTCTCTTTGGCTGCTCTCGCGTCTCTTTTATCTCTCACGCGCACTCTTTGTTTGGGTGTATATGCCCTGCTATGAGACACGTAATTGGAAGGATACATGTAAAAAACTACACAAAAGCCACTTCAGTGAACATGACCTTACAACTCCAAGAGAAAACAAAGGTCGTCGACTTACCTGAGACGCTTGAGAAAAAATCACCGTTGTAACGTGCCGACTACCGGAAACCATGCATCCTTCCAATTTGAAAAAAATCACCATCGAAGAGTGGTGTTGTACTTTGCTCGGAAGTACTGAACAACAGAAATTGTAGCTCCAGCCTCCAGTGTCATCCACGAAACGAACAAATTAAAAAAAAAGAATTAGTCAAAGATAAGAAGCATATAATCATAAAGCACAAGTAGATTGCAGAATGAATGGCCTACATAGATTAAAAAATTTAAACAGTGCTTACCAAGTTCATATTTGCAGAATGAATGGCCTACATAAATTATCAAAGTAGTAAAATGATTTTTACAACTCACGTTAGTTGGTTAACTGGTTGACTGTCAAGTCTTGACACTTGTAGGGCCTCACAGAATCCCCATGGTGAACTTCAACCCTAACTCCTCGAAGAGCTCTCTTCACCTGAAAGTTACAATCCCCATAAAAGAAACTATGAGCTTGTTCCAATCATTCAAACTATACACACATGATATTAACATATGGCTCAATAGAAGGGTATACCTTGATACGTTCTTGATCCTTGTTGAGAAAGTCTTTAACAAACTCAGATACCAACTTGTTTTCATAGAAAGCCCGAGCTGACATGTCTACAAACAAAATATTAAAAATAATTAATCAGATTAACATTCTATAAAATGAACACAAAACTAAAAACAGAACAGTTGAGAAACAAATACCAATGTTCAGTGATAGTCCCATTTGTGTAGGTCGTAAACTCTGTTATAAGCCCTTCCAATACTCAATACCGTCACCAAGTGCCCCTTTACCAAATACATTAATATGTTGTTTTTAAAAATTCCAAAATGCTGTTTAAAATCATTACAAGGATTGTTCAAAAATGACCAAAAAAAAAACTCTGTTTAAAAGAGTAAACCACTCTTTAGTGGTTCAAAAGTTTGTTTGACCAAAGTCAAACCACCATTTTAACCGAGCAGTGGTTTCAAACATCTGTTTTCTCCACAAAACACTGTTTTAACCCAACAATGGTTTCAAACATCTGTTTTCATATATCTATTGACCAAAGCCAACAGATGTATCAACCACTGTTTTATCTTCTAACATCTGTTCACAACAAACAGAGGTTTCAAAACATAAAACATACCTTTGCCAAATACATGTTTCACAATAAACAGAGGTTTCAACTTCTTCTTAGGTACATCGCCACCACTCTAACTCAACCTCTCTTTCCTCTTATTATCACCATTCATCAACAGTTACATAGGTTTTCTTGTCTCCAAAATAGGGATTCGAGTCTAAAGCTTCTCGAAATGGACCGTAAAATGAGTTGGCGTGTCTAGACACAACAAAAGCAGACATGTTTTGAGAAAACCAGCCAACTCAAAAGCAATAGATAAGGGTAGATTACAAATTTACTTTTGATGTCATTATAGCATTCTTTTCCATTGCCAATGTTTCAACTACAACCTGCATTCTTTTCCATTGTTAATGTTTCAACTACAACCTATCATACCAACCATCAGAAATCAAAACAACCAATAACCAATTCTTAGTCTAGATTCGAATCATACCAGTTTTTGGTTTCTTCTTTCACGAATTTCTATTGTGAAACCGAGTAATTTGTTCCTAGTTCTTCAATTACTGCATTCAGTTCTTCTTACTTTGCACAATAGATCAAATGTGTTGAATGGGCTGAAGGTGACCCCGAGTGTATATTTTTACTATCTCTAAGGTGGCTTTATATAATGGACAGATTAGTATTTAATTATAAGAGTAGGAGTTGGGTAGAAAGTGAGTTTTTCCTAGAAAGTCTAGGAAGCAATCAGAATGCGACATGTGGCATTGAAGATTTTTAACTAGAAGGGCAATTGTGTACTTTCACATTCTATTTTTATTTTTGGAATTTATGTTCATTAACTAACTATCCATGTCCATATTTTGTAACCGTTTTTCTCCATGATTTTCTGAATAATTTGTTTTCAAAATCTAAACCAATCGCATATTCCATTGTTCAGAAGATTACTGGAAATTATCAGCATGTTCTTGGTGCTGTGTTTTAACAGTTTACAGGGCTAAAGTCAATTTTTTATAGATCCCACAATATAAAGATGGTAAAACACAGCGTATGAATCTGCTTGCTGCTAAAACACAACTGTATGAATCTGAATGCTAAAACACAACTGCATGAATCTGCTTGCTGTTAAAACACAACTGTATGAATCTGCTTGTTGTTAAAACACAACTGTATGGATCTGAATGCTAAAACACAACTGTATGAATCTGCTTGTTGTTAAAACACAACTGTATGAATCTGAATGCTAAAACACAACTGTAATGAATCTGCTTGCTGTTAAAACACAAATGTATGAATCTGAATGCTAAAACACAACTGTATGAATCTGCTTGCTGTTAAAACACAACTGTATGAATCTACTTGCTGTTAAAACACAATTGTATGAATCTGAATGCTAAAACACAACTGTATGAGTATGAATCTGCTTGCTGTTAAAACACAACTGTATGAATCTGCTTGCTGTTAAAACACAATTGTATGAATCTGAATGCTAAAACACAACTGTATGAATCTGCTTGCTGCTAAAACAGAACTGTTTTAATTTGCTTGCTGTTAAGACACATCGTCAAGAAAACGGAGATGATAAGAACAGTATTTGAATGGTGATGATGAACTCGGAGATGGTGGAGATGGAGAAGTGTTTTAATTTGATCCGGTGCTCTCCATCCTTTCTAAAGTTATCTTCTTCCATGATTGTAGTTATTTTTGGTAGGGATTGGGGTTTTGAAGATGGGTTTGGAGAGATAGAGGGAAAATCGCGTGAAATTAGGGACTGGGTTTGACTGACGGTTATCTAATTGATTTAAAACACGATATATTGACAAAATTGCCCCTAGTCTTTCAAAACAATGAATTAAATAAACTAAAAAATTACAAGATTGCCATTGACTTCATCTTAACCATTAAACACACCCATTGGATGGCCCAGATCGCATCCTAGACTTTCTAGGAAAAACACACTTTCCGTAGGATCCCTACTCTTAATTATAAATTTTAGTAATCACATTTCAAACATTAATTTTTTACAAAATTCAAGAGAAACAAATGTTTGTGGTCAACCCAAGCGAACTCACTCTGACCCATTATGGCATAAAGCCATAAAGTGCCGGCTCTAATCCATTATACTACCTAAGTGAACAACCCTTTTCATTATCTGCCTATCTTTGGAGCTTGTGTTCACTTATTTGCTGCCAATATGATCTTTTCTTTTTGCACTTTTAGATGCAACTAAATGTCAAAATAATGGTAGCAGCTGAACAAATAAGTCTATTAAAAAAAGCAGAAACTTGATTAGAAAACATGACAAAGAAATATAAATGTAACAATTTGAGCATATAATTACAAGAATACGCCATTTGTCAGTTGATGGCAAAAACTAATTGATGAGCATGCAAGCAATACCCATGGTCCAGGAACAGGATTTGTAGGCATGTAATACCTTAAAAAAATAACAAAATAAAAAAGCAATTACTACATGCATTCAGATTCCAAATATAGAGAACCTAGTTAATTATGCCCAACAAACCAAGCCACTTTAAAATGCTAAAACTAAATTAATTATGCTCAATGAATCAAACAACCTTTACAATTCTAAAACTATAAAAAAACACTCAATTAGTTATGATCAATAAACCAAAATTATTGATGTGTAACCCTTAAGGAGAAATAAAACTTCTTAGAACTTTGGATAAGGTGTGTTACCCATTTTTTGTAAATATTCCATCTGCAGCTTCCGCCTCTAGGCATAAAGTAACATAAAGTGGATCACCAGCCATAAAGAAATGTAAAAACCATGAACTCCATAAATTCCAAAAGGGGTTGTATAATTAATAATAATTTGGTAGAAAAAAACTATGAGCATAATCCTTTGGCAAAAGACAGACCTTCAACATGCAGTTCTACACTTCTACATATTAATCTTTTGGTTTGACAAACCGAATCATTCAAATCCAAGTAACTGTAACTATATACTCCAATAATAACCATATCACTTCTAAACCTAAAACAAACACTAAAACCCTAGTCCCCAAATCTGCATGTATCAGAATCAAACCTTGATTTTTGTTGGATTTAGTTAGTCAGACCCAAATACAACCCTTAAATCGGTACAAATAATTTTGTTAAACAACCTCAAACAGATGCATGTTTCAATCTTAATCGAGAATCATTGCTACTGAACCGAAATAGACTAAAAAACTAACCTGATTGTTCCTGATTTGGACCTAATAGTCGACCGCCTCCATTCTTCTTCGCACCTGAACAATAAAAAATGATGCAATAACCCAAAGCACACCGATAACAGCTTTAATCTTCAAAATTTATTAGGCTTGGAATCATCATAGCCTAAATCAGAATAAATCCAGTCAAAAGGGCACCAAAGAGAGATTTCGAGTCATAAGCATGTAAAATTACATATACAGTAAGAACAAACAATTTTTAATGCTAAAGTCCTAATTTCTAAGAGCTTATACCTGCCGGAATCAACTGTAACCGATGGCGGAGCACGGCGGCGGAGGAGGATGTTGTCCGCTGATGGATCTGTTCCGTTCAGAACCGATGCACTTAGTATAAATCATCATTCCTATCGTGTCTGCTCACTTGACTGCTTCTTATCTCGGAGATATTGGAGAGAGAAAGTGGTGAATGAATATATATAGAGAGAGAGTAATTGATTAAAGAAGAGGTTACCAATAATCATGTATGCTATATATGTATATGGTTTGAATTTTGAATCTGTAGCCAGAATTTTGAATTTTGAATGTGAGCAGAGGTTTGAATTTTGAATGTGGCCAGAGGTTTGAATTTTGTATTGATGAAATGTATTTTAAAAGATTTTATATTAAGCTTTATGATGCAATAATGACATAAGAAAGGCATTGTTGGCTAGCATGGATGGCTGCCACGTTAGCTTTTCTTATGTCAGCGTCATTTGCACTTTTATAGAAAGTATAGATTGGTATAATTCGATGATGACAGTTATACATAACACTAGATTATCACCTGTGAATACTCACGGATTCGAATATTTAAGTTATTTAAAACTCAACTATATATATATATATATATATATATATATAGAAACAAGATCAGGAGAAAACGGTGAAAAGTGTGAAAAAGGTGAGAACGGATCCTGGCCGACCACGTGGTATAGCGCGCTAAATGATATGCACGGGTACGATTGTCATTGTTCGCGTTTCCCTAAATAATGGCATTATGATTCCGTTCCAAACAAAATTTCAATAGAAATGGCGTTTTGATCTTTATGTCTGTTTCAATGGCATTTTTTTTCAAAGTAATTTTTTAATGGCGTTTATGTTTCAATGGCGTTTTATCTATATTCAACAGATATGGCATTTTATTTTATGGCGTTTAATAACATAAATGATACATGGCGTTTGACAACACACACAAATGATATATGTCGTTCAATAAGACAATCACAGACGATACATGTCGTTTAATAACACAAATGATACATGTATTGGCGTTTTGTAACAAATCTATCAAATGATACATGTTTTGGCATTTAATAACACACACAAATAATATATGTTTTTCAATAAGACAATCACAGATGATACATGGCGTTTAATAACACAAATGATATATGTAAAATTACGTTCTCGTACATTTAAACAATATTAAACAAACGATACATATTTTGGAATTTAGTAACAAACTATAAAATTATATTACATGCTATATGGAGTTTTACAAACAAACATCATAAAAAGTAACAATATGTACCATGTTTTCTTGTTGTCTTCTTACATTGCTCAGTGGTTTTTTGGCGTTTTGGAGCAGATGACCCTTCCTCTTCCACACCCATAGAAACTACAAATTTATTGTTAAATTAGAACGACAAAAACATCATAAAACTAGCACAATGTAAATCGAAGTTAACTCACTATTTTTTTTGCCTCTAGATCTGGTTTGACCTTTTGACGCCATAATATTTGTTGTTTCACGTTTTCTAGGGTTTTCACATTTTCCGTAGGAATTAAGGAGGTTTCTCTGGGAAGTATAAATGTTTCGGTCACTTTTGATGTGTTTTGTAGATGAACATTTACCATTTTGCCCTTATTGAAGTGCGTACACTTTAAAAAGTTTATGTTATTTACGAAAACGCCACCGTGCAATCTTAGCCATAAATTGTTTTGATCTGATGATCCATAAGCGTTCTCACCGTTCTCACACTTTTCACCGTTTTCCCTAAATCCTGACCATAATTATATATATATATATATATATATATATATATATATATATAGAGGCCGGTTAACGTACAATACCTCTTATCATACATTATGTACGCGATGCCCTCAGCCGTACGATCTTCAATCGATCAAACGCGGGCGAAACTAATTTAAATGATTAAATTAATCATTTTAATATATCTAAATCATATCAGGAAGGTTAAAAACGTCATTGCGAGGTCATAAATCTCTGTAATTGACCGATGATGGTTCAAAATCAAACCCTAAATCAAATTCAAAAACCTGAAAATCTTCTTCCCCAACCTCCCTTCGTTCCTTTTAGTGCGATATCGATAGTAAGAACTAGTAATTTGGGAGTTGTAAGGGTCAAACGGAAGAAGACTGACAATGATCGACCAATAATGGAAGAAGATGAACAGTAACACACACACACAGATTTTTCACATGCGATATTCAATTTTCCACATGCGATTCTACACACCCCATGCCATTTTTCACATTACCTCATGCTAGCCATTTTTTCACATGCGATATTCAATTTTTCACATGCGATTCTACACACCCCATGCCATTTTTCACATTACCCCATGCCATTTTTTCACATGCGATATTCAATTTTCCACATGCGATTCTACACACCCCATGCCATTTTTCACATTACCCCATGCCATTTTTTCACATGCGATATTCAATTTTCCACATGCGATTCTACACACCCCATGCTATTTTTCACATTACCCCATGCTAGCCATTTTTTCACATGCGATATTCAATCTTCCACATGCGATTCTACACACCCCATGCCATTTTTCACATTACCCCATGCCACTTTTTCACATGCGATATTCAAATCTTCCACATGCGATTTTGTCCATCTACACACCCCATGCCATTTTTCACACTACCCCATGCTAACCATTTTTTCATATGCGATATGTATTGAATTCGCACCAGATCTGCACCTGATCGAACGGCTGGGATAATCGCGTACGTATCGTACGATAAGCGCATTTGTATTTTACTCTTTACCTATATATATATATATATATATATATATATAAGGTAAGGTTCATGCGAAAACCACCTTTATTGCGAGAAACGCGAGAACCAATGTGAACACAACCGAAAATAGCTAAAAAAACCTAACCCCCACCCCCCCCCCCCCCAAAAAAAAAAAACCCTAACCCCCCCTAAGCTAAATGCTAAAAACTAAAACCCCCAAAAAACCTTAAAAAAAAACCTAACCCCCCCCCAAAAAAAAACCTAAACCCCCCCCCCCCCACCACCCCCATGCTAAAATGCTAAAAACTGAACCCCCAAAAAACCTAAAAAAAAAAATCTAAAAAAATAAAAAAAACACACAATTTTTTTTTTTAAAATTTTTTAAGTTAAAATCGCTACTTTTAGTAGCAAAAAAAAAATTAATTTTAAAAAAAAAATATTTATTTTTGCCTACTAAAAGTAGCGATTTTTTTATAAGAAATATTAAAAAAATTTGTGTGTTTTTTTTAGCTATTTTTAGGTATTTTTGGTTCTGTTCACATTTGTTCTCGCAGTTCTCGCAATAAAAGGGTGGTTTTTAACGGATCTTGACACTTGTAGGGCCTCACAGAATCCCCATGGTGAACTTCAACCCTAACTCCTCGAAGAGCTCTCTTCACCTGAAAGTTACAATCCCCATAAAAGAAACTATGAGCTTGTTCCAATCATTCAAACTATACACACATGATATTAACATATGGCTCAATAGAAGGGTATACCTTGATACGTTCTTGATCCTTGTTGAGAAAGTCTTTAACAAACTTAGATACCAACTTGTTTTCATAGAAAGCCCGAGCTGACATGTCTACAAACAAAATATTAAAAATAATTAATCAGATTAACATTCTATAAAATGAACACAAAACTAAAAACAGAACAGTTGAGAAACAAATACCAATGTTCAGTGATAGTCCCATTTGTGTAGGTCGTAAACTCTGTTAGAAGCCCTTCCAATGCTCAATACCGTCACCAAGTGCGCCTTTACCAAATACATTAATATGTTGTTTTTAAAAATTTCAAAATGTTGTTTAAAATCATTACAAGGATTGTTAAAAAATGACCAAAAAGAAAACTCTGTTTAAAAGAGTAAACCACTCTTTTAGTGGTTCAAAAGTTTGTTTGACCAAAGTCAAACCACCATTTTAACCCAACAGTGATTTCAAACATCTGTTTTCTCCAGAAAACACTGTTTTAACCCAACAGTGGTTTCAATCACTGTTTTCTCCATAAAACACTATTTTAACCCAACAATGGTTTCAAACATCTGTTTCCATCCATTTGTTGACCAAAGCCAACAGATGTATCAACCACTGTTTTATTTTCTAACATATGTTCACAACAAACAGAGGTTTCAAAATATAAAACATACCTTTGCCTAATACATGTTTCACAATAAACAGAGGTTTCAACTTCTTCTTCGGTACATCGCCACCACTCTCACTCAACCTCTCTTTTCTCTTATTATCACACTTCATCAACAGTTACATATGTTTTCTTGTCTCCAAAATAGGGATTCGAGTCTAAAGCTTCTCAAAATGGACCGTAAAATGAGCTGGCGTGTCTAGACACAACAAAAGCAGACATGTTTTGAGAAAACCAGCCAACTCAAAAGCAATAGATAAGGGTAGATTAGAAATTTACTTTTGCTGTCATTATAGCATTCTTTTCCATTGCCAATATTTCAACTACAACCTGCATTCTTTTCCATTGTTAATGTTTCAACTACAACCTATCATACCAACCATCAGAAATCAAAACAACCAATAACCAATTCTTAGTCTAGATTCGAATCATACAAGTTTTTGGTTTCTTCTTTCACGAATTTCTCTTGTGAAACCGAGTAATTTGTTCCTAGTTCTTCAATTACTGCATTCAGTTCTTCTTACTTTGCACAATAGATCAAATGTGTTGAATGGGCTGAAGGTGACCCCGAGTGTATATTTTTACTATCTCTAAGGTGGCTTTATATAATGTACAGATTAGTATTTAATTATAAATTTTAGTAATCACATTTCAAACATTAATTTTTTACAAAATTCAAAAGAAAAAAATGTTGGTGGTCAACCCAAGCGAACTCACTCTGACCCATTATGGCATAAAGCCATAAAGTGCCGGCTCTAATCCATTACACAACCTAAGTGAACAACCCTTTTCATTATCTGCCTATCTTTGGAGCTTGTGTTCACTTATTTGCTGCCAATATGATCTTTTCTTTTTGCACTTTTAGATGCAACTAAATGTCAAAATAATGGTAGCAGCTGAACAAATAAGTCTATTAAAAAAAGCAGAAACTTGATTAGAAAACATGACAAAGAAATATAAATGTAACAATTTGAGCATATAATTACAAGAATATGTCATTTGTAGTTGATGGCAAAAACTAATTGATGAGCATGCAAGCAATACCCATGGTCCAGGAACAGGATTTGTAAGCATGTAATACCTTAAAAAAATAACAAAATAAAAAAGCAATTACTACATGCATTCAGATTCCAAATATAGAGAACCTAGTTAATTATGCCCAACAAACCAATCCACTTTATAATGCTAAAACTAAATTAATTATGCTCAATGAATCAAACAACCTTTACAATTCTAAAACTATAAAAAACACTCAATTCGTTATGATCAATAAACCAAGATTATTGATGTGTAACCCTTAAGGACAAATAAAACTTCTTAGAACTTTGGATAAGGTGTGTTACCCATTTTTTGTAAATATTCCATATGCAGCTTCCGCCTTTAGGCATAAAGTTACATAAAGTGGATCACCAGCCATGAAGAAATGTAAAAACCATGAACTCCACAAATTCCAAAGGAGGTTGTATAATTAATAATAATTTGGTAGAAAAAAACTATGAGCATAATCCTTTGGCAAAAGACAGACCTTCAACATGCAGTTCTACACTTCTACATATTAATCTTTTGGTTTGACAAACCGAATCATTCAAATCCAAGTAACTGTAACTATATACTACAATAATAACCAAATCACTTCTAAACCTAAAACAAACACTAAAACCCTAGTCCCCAAATCTGCATGCATCAGAATCAAACCTTGATTTTTGCTAGATTTAGTTAGTCAGACCCAGATACAACCCTTAAATCGGTACAAATAATTTTGTTAAACAACCTCAAACAGATGCATGTTTCAATCTTAATCGAGAATCGTTGCTACTGAACCGAAATAGACTAAAAAACTAACCTGATTGTTCCCGATTTGGACCAAATAGTCGACCGCCTCCATTCTTCTTCGCCCCTGAACGATAAAAAATGATGCAATAACCCAAATTACACCGATAACAGCTTTAATCTTCAAAATTTATTAGGCTTGGAATCATCATAGCCTAAATCAGAATAAATCCAGTCAAAAGGGCACTTAGTATAAATCATCATTCCTATCGTGTCTGCTCACTTGACTGCTTCTTATCTCGGAGATATTGGAGAGAGAAAGTGGTGAATGAATATATAGAGAGAGAGAGAGTAATTGATTGAAGAAGAGGTTACCAATAATCATGTGTGCTATATATGTATATGGTTTGAATTTTGAATCTGTAGCCAGAATTATGAATTTTGAATGTGAGCAGAGGTTTTGAATTTTGAATGTGGCCAGAGGTTTGAATTTTGTATTGATGAAATGTATTTTAAAAGATTTTATATTAAGCTTTATGATGCAATAATGACATAAGAAAGGCATTGTTGGCTAGCCTGGATGGCTGCCACGTTAGCTTTTCTTATGTCAGCGTCATTTGCACTTTTATAGAAAGTATAGATTGGTATAATTCGATGATGACAGTTATACATAACACTAGATTATCACCTGTGAATACTCACGGATTTGAATATTTAAGTTATTTAAAACTCAACTATATATATATATATATATATAGAAACGAGATCAGGAGAAAATGGTGAAAAGTGTGAAAAAGGTGAGAACGGATCCTGGCCGACCACGTGGTATAGTGCGCTAAATGATATGCACGGGTACGATTGTCATTGTTCGCGTTTCCCTAAATAAT
>JARYGA010060722.1:69111-185662 GCA_030545235.1 Helianthus tuberosus
TGAAGCTTGTTTCTCTAACCACTTTTGGAGACCATTTCCTGTCAGATGTTGAAACCCATAAGGATGCCTATTCATTTTTGGTTTAGAGGGCCTTTTGTAGGCCTCACAGACATGTGGGACCCTTGGGTATGGTGGTTGGCCTTTACCTCTCTGAAATTGGTTGGCATGTGGTGCATCTATCACTTGAACCTCTCTTTTAACAGAGTTTTGGTTCAGCTGTTTTGTAACAGCTGTTTGGACAGGCACAAAGGATGGTTGTTTCTTGATTTGTTGATTTGATGAACTCATAAGTGTTTTTGAAGTGTACTCTTCCTTTTTTTACCTCAAAGGTTTTGAGCTAAACACACTCCTGAGTGAGATGGTTTGATTTTCCACAGATGGTGCAGCTTTTTGAAGGCACAATGGTACTTGTTTTGTTAATGTCATATGCCTTTAAATGAAAACAGTCTTTTGTCAAATGATTTTTCTTTTCACAAAAGTCACAAAACAAGTTTTTAATCTTTTCTCCCTTTTTCTTCTTTCTAGACTCCTTTGCAACAGAGTTTTGAATCACTGCTGGGATGTCCTTAAGAGGAATTACCTTGGCCTTTGGTGCTTTTACACCATCCACTGTGGTGAAGTCCATGGTTTTAAAATTTTCAAGGAGGTCACACTCATCAGACCATGTGGGTTTGAATTGGTATTTCTCAATCTCCTCAAAAGTTGAGGAATCCACTGATCTTTCAAGAGTGATTTTGTTGCCACTTTTATCAGTTATTTTGATTTCTTGACCATCCTTGTTAGTGGGTATGAATTCAACAGAACCAGATTCATTTCCAGCAATGTTTTCAATTTGGTCATGTTTCCTAAAACCTACACCAAATTTTACATTGCTTTTGATCTGTTTCTCAAGCATAACTTCATAACCTTTGCAGGATTCCACCCATCTCTCACATGTAATTTGGGTGGATTCCAACTCCTTTTTACAGGCATGATATTTTTCTATCATGTCCTGAAGTTGGTCCTTGGTTATGCTATGCTCATGTTTGAGGATGCAAATCTCATTTTATTTTTCTGACAATTTGATTTTTAATTCTTTTAAAGATTTTTCAAATTGTATCTCATCATTTAACATTTTATCTCTAAGGTTTTCATTCACCTCCTTGACATTTGCAAATGCTATGATGCATTTGTCTGGACAAAGGTTTTTAAGAACCTGGGGTGATACCTTAATTGCAGCCATCATGGCACAATCACAGGTGTGTTCACTTTCTTCTGGATTCTTCTCCTCACTTTCTTCTTGCTTCTTCTCTTCTTCTTCAACAGACCAGGGGTCAGACAGTGGTTCTATCAGAGGTTCTGAATTTTCTCCCAACAGTTGTTCACCAACAACAGCAGTAACCACTGCTTCAGCAATTGTATCCACTATTTCTTCATTTGACTGCCCTTCTTCAATTTCCAGCCCTTCTGGTATAGACTCTAATGCTACAAAACAGAAATCATCACTAGAAGCATCATTTTTAGCATATAGAGGAAAATTTTCATCACCTAATTCATCAGGCAAGCTACTCCAATCAACAAAGCCTTGGGTAAAGAAGCTTTACTGATCTGTTTGAGCAGATGTTTGGGTAGCTTGTTGAGGTGCAACTTGTTGCACCTGAACATCGGGAGCTGGGGCCTGGACATACTGAATTTGAGGGACAGTTGTTTGAACATATTGCACTGGAACAGGTGTTGCAGGGTGTGCATAGTGAGCAGTGTTTACATGAGCAGTAGGGGTACTTTGGTAATAATGCACAGTGTTTTGTGAACTTTGAGGTCTAGGGCTAGGATGTGTTATGATTGGTCCACTATTTTGTGACCTACACTCTCTAGCAAAGTGTCCTAACCTGTTACACTTGTAGCATTTTATCTTTGATTTATCCAACCCTACTTTCAGATTCTCATGTAACCCTGGAAACTTTCTCCCTGTTCTCTTATAGAATTTGTTGGTTCAAACACTCAGCAGTGCAAGTTGGTGCAATATGTCCATTTCCTCTAAATCAGTTGGACCAAAATACTGGAGATCATTGAGTTCAAAAGAGAGATTGTCAGAGATCTGGCTTTCACTACTAGCTGTAAAAGCATAGTTAGTTGAGTAAGAATCAGAGTTATTAAAAGCTCCACCAGCAGTTATGTCAATAAAATGATCATAACTCTGATCCTTACTACTACTAGAATCCTCTTGATCAAGAAGTGATGTGCTACCAAATGTGTAGTCATCAGCAACCTTCCCTGACTCTTGTAACATCTTTTTCTGGTTCAACTCTTTCTCATAAGTGAGGAGTCTACCATGAAGTTGAGTCAGTGTTAACTCTTTGAACCCAACTGAATTTCTGGTTACAAAAGCAATTGTGTCCCATTTTTCAGGAAGTGACCTTAGAAACCTGCTATTTAGAGTTGATTTAGAAAATTCAGTTTTAACAAGTTTCAGTTCACTTATGACACAGCTAAAACGTTCAAACTGTTGTGTTAATGATTCACCCTTGATGTGACAAAAGGTTTCATACTGTTGATTCAAAACCTCCCTATTGTTTTCAATTACTTCTTCAGTACCACCAAACTGTTCCTTAAGTGCATCCCACAATTCCTTGGCATTGTTACAGTGTAACAGCCCAGCATAAATTTCATTGGGGAGTGCTGATGCAACTATGCTAAAAGCCTTTGCATCCAGATCAATATTCTGGAAATCCTATTCAGAATAGTTTTCAATTTTCTTAGGTACAAAGGTTTTTGGATCTTCAGCACTCGGCACCATTGGAATGTGTGGTCCTAAGACAACCGACTTCCAACATCCAGTATTTTGTTGAGCTAAGATGTGACCCATCCTACGCTGCCAAATATTGTACTCAGATCTGACCAGCATAGGTGGTTTGAAGAGTGAGCCAGTGTTATGAATGTCTTGTGATTGTGACGTCATTCTGGTTGTTTTACAAGCACTGAATAATCAAATTTTGTACGTGATTATCCCTTACTCTGTTTTTCAAATAAATACGAACAGTCGAAAGTATCAACGAGATTGAGCTGAACTTTTACATCAAAATGATTGTTAGATCAAATCTGACTATCCTAGCTCTGATACCAATTGTTAGGATCTGAGTTTCTTAGATTGTGTTTGTTTAAACAAAATGAAAATGAAACAGAGATGAATTGCAACGGAATATATGAAATAAACTTTTAACACACAATCAATGGAAGAAAAGTTTAAGCACCCATGTTTAACATCGAATTGAATGATTGTATTTAATTACAAAGATCAATTACAATTGCATGCATGCACAGATCTCCCCCTCAGCCAGAGCTCACTGATTGTTCGTACTGAATGACTTAGAAGGAAAGAGCTAATAGAACAGTACAGAGTACAGTTCTATTTATAGTACAACACAACCACTGAACATCTTTGGCCGACATCACCATGAAAGTGACATCTAACCGCCTAACAAACTACAACCACTGACCTATACAACCACTGACTATAAACTACTGATTACATAACAAAGAATAAACAAAACACTGATTCTTCATTCCACTGTTGTAGCTTGAGCAGTGCTTTGGTCTTCAGTAGTACTTGAGTCACATCAGTAGATTGAGCTTCAGTACTTTAACTTTATCAGTCTTTAGATAAGCAGCAGTTGTAATGGGCAGTACTTTGAAGTCTATCAGTTGTTAGAGCCACTGTCAAGGGAAAAGATATGTACAAACACTGCTTATGAAGGATCCAATGTTCTGAACCAGTTTTGGCTTTATCATCTGTTCCTTTATAGGGTTCAATCCCAACACAGTTACATATGATTATTTCCATTCTTTTATTCAAAAAAGAGAGTATCCACCCATTGACAATGTAAACTGTTATAAACATAAGTACATATAAAATATGTCTAACAAACTTAATAAAATTATAATACAACTTAAGTTTTAACAAACATTAACTAAGAACATACGATCACCTGCCTAAACAACTTTATCAAACCTCAATCAAGAATTTGTTACGCAGCAACATATCCTTTGCTACATGTTGTGATCTGGTTAAATATCTTATTGGAGACAATGTCACAGCTGCTGATCCAACAATCTCCCTATACAACAGATGATACCAAAACCCTTCTTTATTACTGATTTTTATTTCTCATCAACATCTCCCTGATTTGTCCTTTGAATTGTAGTTCAATGTCCAGGGAGAAGATGTCTTCTCATCATCCCTTTCAAGTTGAAGGTCCAACAAATCTGGAGATCGTATGCATTCAGATTATATGCACTATCCATTTTAATCTCTTCAACACTACCATCTGATCTGATCAAAGTCAATACTTGGGTTTTTGAGCATGACTTCCACTTTACTATTTTTGGATCAGTTGGTTTTCTTGGGAAAATAATTATTGAAGATGAATTTGGTGATTGTGGTATGCTAACTAAATTTGCAATGGATTCAGATAAAGCAGATGATGAGAGAAGGCTTTTCAGAGTATGGATCTTTAGAGACAGAGCAGCAGTTGTAGGATAGACTGAGTTTTGAAGAACATTTGGATCTTCAACGCTAAGTTCTTCCAGCCTTTTGTAGGTCTCAACTATCTTCAGTTTAGACCATCTGGCAGTGGATCTAACTGGACCATAACCAGCAGCCACAAGCTCTGCTCTCATTCTTTTAAACTTCAATGCCTCATCTGAATCCACTGTTTTCACTTTCATTCAATTAGGTGGAGTTGGCTTTAACAGAGGATCATCGCGCATTTTTGTGATTCTGTCGATCTCTTCTCTAAGAGCATCTGCTGACCTGTTTTTGAATTGATTTTTGGTTGCTTTATATGGTTTGTACTTCATAATGTGTCCAACATAATCATCCCTCAGTTGCATCTGAAGTTCAGGAATTACTGGCCTCTCAGACATGGATTTACTCAGGTCCCTAGCATAGCATTCATGTTTTACGACTTTGCTAAGCTGAAATGATAAGAACCTCTTGTATTCCCTGTCATCCATCCCTATGTTATTCTCTCTTGCTATAACCTCAGCCTGTGATACTTTTAATTTCAGATATCATCTAAGTTTTGAGGCTTTTATAGCCATAAAGAGATGGGAAGGATCTTTTAGATGGATCCTCTATTGTGAAAAATGATTCAATTTCACCTTTAACAATGACTAACTCTAGAGGATATTGAGCTTCCAGAGGAATGACTAATGGTAGTGTAGCAATTGGAAGAGATGAAATAGGTTCTTTGGATGGAAATGATGAGCATGGACTGTTTTGAATGGAGGCAAATGATACAGGGATTGCTGATTTAATCTCCTCATCATCTTCTAACACAATATGACTTTTTCTCTTACGTGTGGACATGATTTCTGGTGAAGGAGAACGTTTTGGTAGTGAAGATGAATGTATGGGAAAGCTTTGTGACGTTGGAGGTGGTTGGATTATGGTTGGGGTAGTGAAAATGACAATGGCAGATGTTTGTCAAACTTCTGCTGAAACAACTGGTGTCTCAGCAATTGTTTGGCTAACATCTGTTGATACTTTTATTATCTCAGCATCTATTGTCAGAATGGGTGATGATGGTGTTGAAGCTATTTTCTCCTTCTTTTGTGGTGGTTTTTTTGGAGAAGGTTTGGATTTAGGTTTAGCAGAGGATACAATTTCTGTAGGATTAGCTTTTGAATCTGGTGGCAACTTTCTCAGTGAATCTTTCTCCCCCTTTTTGGCATCATCATCATAATCATCATCATCGTCTCTTTCTCAAAGATTGATGTAGGGGTTGAGCCAGTAAGTTTCAACAGATGTTCCTTAATGTTCATATTGTCTGCTTGTGTGTCTTTATACCTAGCATCAACCAAATTTCTGATAAATTCCAAACTGAAATTGTAGTTACTTTCAGCGAAATTCCTCTAAGCTTGAAGGATCGGTTGCACAGAATTCCAAAGCTCATTGGCAATTTCCTGTGTGGTAGGTTGACTTTTAAAAAGCTTTGTCATCTGCTTAATCAATTCTTTAATTTCAGCAACATCTGTTTCAATGGTAGACACTCTAACCGTCAAATGCTTATAACTTAATTCATCACTTACTTTAATAGGATCATCCGAATTTCCCACCTGTAGTGGTTGTATTTGTTTTGATAATAGGAGAAGACTCCATATCATCAGAAACAGATGCCCCTTTTTCTTAGTTCTGGGGACTTCCCACTGAAGCAGAGATTACAGTTGTAACCTCATCAGTGGTTGCCTTCAAGGGAGTCTTAATGATGTAACCACTGTCCAACTGATCACCAATGGGTTCAACAATTATAGTGACTTCTCCACTTGAACTACCACCAAGACTTTCGTAAAACTCAACAACGATAACCTCCTCAACTGTTTGTAGGATAGCAAATTGAATTGGTTCAGACACAGTCATTTGTTAGGCTCAACTCTCAGTAATGTGTGGATGAGAGGAACTATTTTGTTTCTGAATTTCAATTGCTTCAAACAGAGGTAATATTGTTGATGGAACTTGAGAAGAGGGTTATGGTGTAGAAAGCGAGATTGCCCTGGGAGAGGGGCTTTTAAACATACTTTCATATGAAAGGTGTACTTCATGTTGTGGTGTCCCTGTGATTACAACATGATCCTTTTGTGAGGATACATGAGGAGTTTGGATGGGCTGAGATCTTTCCAACAACTGTTAGGAAGTAGCAGCAAAGGTTTCAAGTGACATTTGTCTTGTTACTGGATTAACCTCTAGGATCTCATCTTCCAGAGGAACCTTTTTATTTTGTTTGGTTTTGGTGGGATTTTTGGATGTGGCAGGTTTCTTTTTTGTGTTTTGCTGGTTTGTGTTTTACAACACCGGTTGTGGTCTCATGATCACCAGGAGCAGTTGGCTCAACAATAGAGGTTTGAGCAACGGATGTGGACGCATCTAAAACACGCTCATCCCCCTTTGTTTATGTTTTTGAAACTTTTGACTCTTTATCCATACGTCTGGTAAAAGTTTTACTTGTAAGACTATTTATTTGAAAAGCTACACCTTGTTCAAAATATGTTTGTGAAACTTGTTTTCGTAGGTAGTAGCATAGAAGTCTTGGATATAACATAAAAGCATTATTACGAACACCTTTTTTCAATTTGAAAATAGTGCCACATCCAAAAATCCCACCAAAAGAAACCTGGATTATTACCTTCACACTCTATTTCAGCATTAAACCAAATTTGTCTGAGTGTTTTCGTATGAACCAGAGCATCAGCAGTAAGGATTGATTTGTATTTTGATGACGTTAAAAGGTCAATTATTGAGTGAAAACTTGTATTTTTGCTGGTTTTCTCGAAGATGGGGAGGTAGTTGTGAGGGTTTTTGATGTTCAGAGACATGATCGGAGAAGAATGTGATTTGGGGATGAAACACGTTTTAAGTTGGAGGGTTTTTAATATATTGGAAACTGCTTTTGAGAACTTTGAATTCGAGATGGCAGTGGTAGAAGCTCGATTTAGGGATGAAACAGCTTTTATATAGAGAGAAAAAGTTGAAGGCTGACGTGGCAGTAGTTACAAATATCTGATGGCTAAGATATGTCCACGTCAGAACCTCTCTTGTGACAACCGATGACAATTGTTTGGAAACCTCTGTTGGCCGACTATAGAAGTTGGGAACAGTGTGAGTCAAATAGTCATTAGATAAACAGAAGTTATAAGAACATATGATAACTTTCAGCAGTTTTTTTATTTTTAGCTAACATCTGTCCACGTCAGAACCTCTCTTGTGACAACAGATGACAGTTGTTTGCAAACCTTTGTTGGCCGACTACAGAAGTTGGGAACAGTGTGAGTCAAACAGTCGTTAGAAAACTAGAAGTTATGAGAACAGATGATAACTTTCGGCAATGGTTTTATTTTTAGCTAACAACTGTCCCCGTCAGAACCTCTCTTGTGATAATGGATGACAGTCAGCAGTGTAGTAAATCAACAGTCATTAAGATAAACAAAAGTTATGACAACAGACGGTACCTTTCAGCGGTGGATGTATTTTTAGGCAAGCAGAGGTTTCAACAACACTTGAGCATTTTAACCTCTGCTCAACAGTTGTAACTCAACAGTCGTTAGTCTAACAAAGGCTATTAGCCTAAACACTGTTAGTATCAAAACCTCTTTTGAGCATTTTAAGATTGAATATCATATGTTGTTCGTTAACATCTGTTAGCCCATAGCAGACCTTTGCATCTTCAGACATTTATTCATCAGCAGATGCTCTCTTTTGCCAGACTTTAGCTACAACAGACCTTTAATCCTTTTAAACCTTTGTTGACTAACAAACATCTATTCAGACACAATTCAACATCAACATAATCTAAATCAAACCCAGAGACAATTACACATCAACATCAATATCAGTCTGCAATCCTTAGATGTTATTCAAAATTATATAATAATACTTAGGAATGACTGAAATAATTAAAATGAAGATGCGAAAACAAAGATTAACAGTATTAAAATTTAATCATTTATTCAGCAGTAGTAAATCAACAGTCGTTAGGATACACAGTTGTTTCATAAGAATGTTCAACTATATGATAACACCATCATGCTTATACAAAAGTCTTCAATTACAATTTCACATATTGTGCAACATCTAATCTAATGGACTAACAAACTCCCAACATCTGCTATTAACCTAACTACTGTTACTATAAAAAACCTTTTGTTGGCTCAACATATTTTGAATGTCATCTGTTGTTCTTTAAACATCTGGTCTCCCATACATACTTTTCCTTCTTCAATCTTTCATCATCAGCAGATGTTCTCTTTTACCAGACTTTAAATATAACAGACCTTTTACAACTCCAAATATTGACTCACTGTAATTTGTAGGAGCAAATTCTTCAAAAAACTGCTATCAATGATCAAATTCTATAAGTTGTTTTATGTTTACACTCTTCTGTTCACCATTAAACCAACCCTTGATCCTATTAAACCTCTTTTGACTTACCAAACATCTGTTCACACACAATTCAACATCAACATAATCTAAATCAAACTCAAACACTAAATAAGTAAAAGTAAAATGCAACAACATAGATTCATAACATTAAAATTTATTCATGAAATTAAAAGACCAATAATTACATAACATATTGAACAACTAAACTTGCAAATCTAACAATAACAGCAAGAATTAAGTAATCTTAGCTCCAACTCCATCGATTGCTGAACCTCTCGATGTATGTCCTTCAGCATAGCCATGAACTCCACGTCTCTATCACCGCACTCTATATTACTGACAACACAAAGCTCACGAACGGAAGTTGAAGGCATCCACATCAGATTTCTAGAAACCTGCTCTCTCGTGAACAGGCCAACTTGTAGTCCATCAAAACATCTCTTCAGCTCTTGAAGAGTAGCCCTATCCTCATACACTTGTTCCTCAATTTGACTGATAAAACGCTGCTTTAAATCATCTGATTTTGCAGAAGTGTATGACACTATTTCAATAAACTATATTACTCGACTTTCCAAAAAGTATGATATCTTCGTAGGAAAAAGTGATGAAAAACAGGTGAAGTGGCAATGAGTTTATATACTGAAATATCTAACAGTGAAAGAAATCACACTTAAACTCATTGTACATTTAATAATCTAATCAATCAAAACGTGTGAATTTAATATAAACATATTAATGTTTGCAAAAACCTTTTCAAACCCCAACTTTTATGGGAAAACTATAAAATTAAATATCAAGAAACCCAAGAGACAAATTTTAGAACTTCAAAGAAAAAAAGCAGATTATCATAATTACAATTAACCTCTTCATTTACTATACAGATGCGGTTTTAAACTCTATAAAAGACCAATGATTACTTTTGATTCAAAACATCAACAAATTGTCTTACAAATCACTGTCTGTCAAAAATTGTTTCAAATCAGAAAATCCATTAAAAATTTACATGGCAAACTTCAGCTTCTACCACTGGTCAGACACCAGCGATGTTAAAACACAATTCTCGATGTGGTCACTCAAAGAAAAAAGAACAGACGAAGAACTAAACAGGAAAGTCGACATAATCAACGACACTAATTACAACGAAACCTGGAACAGCATAGCATTGCTCGATGAAGTCCTCCACTCTCCGCCATCAGATTTCTAGAAGAATGCAGAAGAGTTTCTGACACAACTACTAAACCAGGATCAGAAAATCTACAACATGCTAACTGATCTGAAAAACAAAAGAGATCATGAAATCACATGGAGAAAGGCCAGAGTCTAAAAATCCTAGCAAGTGTTAACTCTAGTGTGTAATAGTTTATGAATATTTCAGTTAATTTTTATTTTTCTATTTATGTTTATTTAATTTAATAAAAACTATCAACATTTTCAGCACTTGTTTCTTCAAAATCAAATTAAACCACAGATAATCAAAATAAGAAACAAACCTAAAATGCAAAGGTCTCCTCTCAACAAAGGCAACACATATTAATTTTGACGATATTGCACCAACATACACTTCGTATAAAAGAAGAAAACCTCACTGGCATATGAAAAGCTGACTTTTGATTTAACGATGTGTGAACAATGCAACTCTCCCATCAAAGAAGATAGCACATGCAACTTTTCACGATGTTGCAACAATGATACTGCAACATCGATGTTGAAAGGTTGATGTGTGAAGGGAAGCTTCATTGAAACGACGATGTTGGAACAATGATACTGGAACGATAATATGTAAACAGAAGTTCAAACACATGATATTGGAATGATGATGTGTAAACAGAATCAACAAATGTTCGAACAAAGAAGTGTAATCCGAGATTAGCCGGCTGAATCGTGAGAGCTATGCATTTGAGAGAGAGAGATACGCTCGCAGATATGAGCGAGAAAGATAGAGTTGAAATTTGAATGTGGAGCCAGATCCATATATCTTATTAATAGGGTTAGAATATATGATTTGAATTTTGAATTTTGAATCTGGAGCCAGAATTTTGAATCTGGCCAGAGGTTTACTCTGTTTATGATGAGTAGAGGTTTGAATGTAAAGTGAAGAGCAGATGTTTTAATTGTGAATGAAGTATATATGTTATTGGCAGAGGTATGAGTGAATTTAAAATGATTTTATAGATTAGAATTATGATGCAATAATGACATAAGAAAAGCATTGTTGGACAACCTCTCTGCCTGCCACATCAGTTTTTCTTATGTAATTGGGATTTCTCCTTTTATAGAAAGTATAGATAGTATATAGATTTGATAAGTATTTTAAATCTCAAAATGTTGTTAAAGTTTAATTAACATACCTTTTCGTCAACCAAAACATTATTTCATTTTTTAAAATTCATATATATATATATATATATATAGGATAAGGATCCGTTAGGAACCACCCTTTATTCCGAGAACCGCGAGAACCAGTGTGAACACATGACAAAATTGTAATTATGTGATATTTATTATAAAGCACGCGCCCCTCTGTTTCACAACTCTGTTCACAATCCACAGTTTTACTTATTAGGGTTTCATTCATGTTTCATTAATCGGTTCAGAATATTGTATACATTCACAACGGTGGCCGATGGCGTTCACGTAACTCACCGGAGTTCACGGCGGCGACATCCAGTCAAGGTGTTTCCAGCGGCAGTCACAACGACAACCCACCATTTACACCCTCTACATGGCATCCTCTGATTCATCACCTGTCGATTCTCACATATCTGATGTTCCTCCTCATATATTCTCTGATAATCCTCCTCATACATTTGATGCTGACATTGTTGGTGACATTGTTGGTCCATCTGCTGATAATAAAGTTGACAGTCACAATACACCTACAAATACAGAACATCAAGAGTTGCAGTTCATTCGATTTGTGACTAAAGGTATTATGTTGACTGTAAATGATGTATATACTTTAAATGATATTATATTAAATGATATGAACATGTGCATTATATTTACTCGAAATGATATTGTATTAAATTATATGCACATGTGCATTATGTTGATTGTAAATGATATTGTGTTAAATTATATGCACATGTGCATTATGTTGAAAATTAGACTATGTCGTTGATGTATGGATTCTGAACAACTGCCTTATGCATGACTATCCAATTATGTACAGAATGACAACAAACAAAGGGTCTTGGGTGGCGGACAACTACAACAAAAAAGGGGAGGTGACTATGTGGGATTGGCAATGGAAGAACAAGCCGACAACCGGGGAGGCATGGGTGGAGTTTATGCAGCTTTTGGTGCTGCTGAGATACACCACAATGAAGACGGGTCAAGATGGGTGGGGTTAGCACTCGGAAAAAATAAGTCACCTTTCCATGTTAAAACCGTTAAAGATGACTTGTGTGTCATAAACGGGGACCCGTCGAGTGGCTTTGTAATGACCTGGAATGGTTGGGCTACACCTAAAGCCAATATGTTAGCATGGAAAGGCGTCGAAGGCAGGTTACCGACAAAGACGGGGCTGGAAAAAAGGGGAATTCATATCAACAACACATTGTGCTCGGGTTGCGGATACGAGCAAGAAACTGTTGAACACATCCTCCTATGAGTTTGATGTCGAAAACGCTATGGTGGATAGTCAGATCATGGATGGGAGTAAAATATTTACATTCTTGCTCAACAGTGGCAGATATTCTTTCTTTTTCCTGGAAGTTTTATATTTCTAAGAAGAAGAAAAAGGCAGTCAACTGAATAGTAATGGCCACATTATGGAACGTATGGTCGAGCAGAAATGAGAAGGTATTCAAAGCCGTGCAGTTTTCAAATGCTATAATACTGGAACAAGTCAATGAGTGTACTATGTTGTGGATGAAAGTCATAGCCAAAATGGAGTATTTAATGGAGAATTTAGTGACTGAAGAGTGGTACACCAGTGGTGTGAATGTAATAGAAAATTAGGAGTTTATATCTTTATTGTAAACGTACTTATCTAGTTCCTGGCTAGAGTTATGGTATGAATATATGGCATCTTGTTATGTTCAAAAAAAATTGTCGTTATATATAAAATGATAATGCTCGTGTGCATTATGTTGACAATTACATTATGCACACGTGCATTATATTGACAATTACATTATGTATACATTTAATGACAATATGCTGTTGGACTCCTGATCCCCCTTGATGATGAACCTAATTCTTGTTCCGATGATGTTGATTCCAATGACACTGATGAAGATGTTGACGATGATCTAGAAGACCCCCCCCCCCACACACACATACACACACATATATAACAGTAACCATGTTGGTAATATATGTTAGGTGGTCAATAATGAAATTACACATGATTATGTTTAATAAGTAATTGATAATAAAGTATCATGATCGTAATCACAATCTATGAATATGAAAACATATAGTACAAAAAAATGATTGTAAGCAAAAAAAAACATAAACAAGATGAATAATGCTTAGAAATTGTTTGACATCATATATAGGCTAATAAAGGATCGTCGGTTGATTTAGGATGTCTGGATGAACCTATAAGAGAATGCTCATGTTCATATATATATATGAACATGAGCATTCTCTTATAGGTTCATCCAGACATCCTACCCTATATATATATATATATATATATATATATATATATGAACATGAGCATTCTCTTGTAGGTTCATACAGACATCCTAAATCAACCGACGATCCTCTATTAGCCTATATATGATGTCAAACAATTTCTAAGCATTATTCATCTTGTTTATGTTTTTTTTTTTTTTTTTTGCTTACAATCATTTTTTGTACTATCTGTTTTCATATTCATAGATTGTGATTACGATCATGATACTTTATTATCAATTACTTATTAAACATAATCATGTGTAATTTCATTATTGACCACCTAACATATATTACCAACATGGTTACTGTTTCGAACAATGCAGATGTGCATACATGTTTACTGTTTCACTCCACATGGGCATTAACAACATTAACACATTATCACACAACTTTTGTGTTACAACAATTAAATATAACACCCTCATCATAAGAATCACATAATCTGATCAACAATCATTATTGCACATATACACCACCAACATATACTATAACAAACAACGTATTACATCCTAAATTAACAAATATAACCATCTGTAATGCATTATACAATTCCAATATGTATGCTATTTCAAACTATGCATATGTGCAGTACCGACATTCCCTCTACCAAACAACATAATACACTATATATTAACAAACATGATCATTCGCCTCTGATACTGGTAATTTTGTTGCTATCTTTATCCTCATGTTCTTAAGTTGCAAGTCTTGAATTTATTTATCTTTGCTGAATATGCAATCAAACTTCTCACCACTCCCATTATACATCTTCATATGTCGCATAGTGAACACCCATCAAACTACCCCGCAAACTGTGAAGTAATAAAGGGATTTCGTTTACTTTTTTTATTTTTTCATCGTGATTTCATTTACTTGTTCGATTTTTTCATCGTGATTTCGCTCACTTGTCCTCCTCTTTATGCTTTTTTTCTTCTTGTGCACCTACATGTGATATATTTAATGTGTACATAAATGATATCATTTAACGTGAAGGTAATAAAGGGATGCACATGTGCATAAACTCCCAACTGCATTATCGAATATTAATCAACCATTTTTACCTCTTTGTTTAACCGTTGTGTAATCATTTTCCATTGCATCTGACCAATTTTTGACCCTTCATCCCTTGATTTCAAAACGTAAGTTACCTTCTTTGAATTTCTTCCGTTATCGATCCACGATATAAACAAAACAAAAAAACATAGGATTAACAAACATACAATCTCAACGAATATGTGCACTAACATTAACTTTATCATTGCTCTATACATTATGCGCATGTGCATCAACATAAATTACATTGTTAACATATTATGTCAAAATTTTGGCAAACTATGTACATGTGTATAACTATGTGCATGTACAACAACATGAATGACCTTATAAACATATTCTGGCAAATTACACACATGTGCCTAACTGCACGTTTGCATCCATATGACTGACCTAATTGAAATAATCTGGCAAAATATGCATTTGTGTAAACTATGCACATGTGCATTAACATGACTGAGCTTATCAACAGGTT
This sequence comes from Helianthus tuberosus, assembly GCA_030545235.1. NCBI lineage: Eukaryota > Viridiplantae > Streptophyta > Magnoliopsida > Asterales > Asteraceae > Helianthus > Helianthus tuberosus. Next base: position 84,183 of record JARYGA010060722.1, read on the forward strand.
TGCTTCGATAAAAAATAATAGACAAAACAAAAGTTATTTTTTCAATTTTTTACCTCTTTGTTTAACTGCCGCGTAATCATCTTCCATTGCATGTCGCATAATCATCTTCCATTGCATCCGACATTTTTTTGACCCTTCATCCATTGACTTCAAAACAAAGTTACTTTCTTCGATTTTTTCCTATTGTTTATATACAATAATATACAAAAAAAAAAATAATAGAATAATAAAAAATAAGATCAATAAACATAAATTATCAATAAATTCGTGCATTAACGTTAACTTTATCATCACCATGTACACTATGCACATGTGCATAAACATAAACGACCTTGTTAACAACATATGCATCAACTTTATCATCACTATATTAACTATGCACATGCGCATCAACATAAATGACCTTGTTAACAATATATGCATCAACTTTATCATCACCATATTAACTATGCACATGTGCATAACTATGTGCACATATGCATTAACATGACCGACAATATCAACATGTAATGTTTGCTTCAATAGAATAACTTAACCATTGCCAACTCAAATTCTGTATTACCACCAAATATATTTAAAATTATTCAGTAACAAAACCTACATACAAAAAAAACACATACCTACCACATTACATGTCGGTGTATCACAACAATTACCCTGAATCCCTCAAACATCATATACATCAAACCATTTTCGCTAATGCAGATATGAAACTACGATTTAATGGTCATATTAACATATAAAGAATCTGAATCGACAATTAAGCATCATGTTAACATATGAAAGTGCAAAAACAAATTTATTCTTATAATCACCAGACCAAATATGGGGACTAACCTCGATTATATGACGAAATATAAAATATCTGCTGGTAAATTCCCAAATCTGATATAAAATATCAATCCAGATGCTTCGATATGGTGAACTGATGATGGTGAAGTGATGATGTATTCGGGACGATGATGTAAACGACTTTAATCGACGAATTGTTGAGGGAATCAGGTTGAGGAATGTTGAGATATTTGGATGTGATCACAGTTCAAATAAGAGTTCAGATATTGGATGTGAGTTTTTATTAAATGTAATTTATTTTATGCTTGAAGTCCGATGGTAAAGGGAATCAGGTATGCGGGTTTTTTTAAAAGTTGTTTGTTATTTACAATATTGCCCCCTGTTCACATTGGTTCTCACGGTTCTCGCAATAAAGGTGGTTCTCGCATGAACCCTACCCGATATATATATATATATATATATATATATATATATATATATATATATATATAGGGTAAGGTTATAGTAAAAAAGGTTAAAAGTGTGAGAAAGGTGAGAAATATTGTGGAGATGACATGCGTCCTCCATCTAAATTAATTCAAAAGGGTAAACAAGTAATTTTATAATTAATTCAAAACTTACCATAACCGCCACCTTAATTATAGGAACAGGATTTTTTTAAAAGATCTCTAAAAAAACACTACGAATAACACTGCAACCACCATTCAGCACATATATAACACCATTCAATAATTATATAACACCATTCAGCAAGTATATAACACCATTCAACAAGTATATAACACCATTCACCAAGTATATAACACCATTCAGAAAGTATATAACACCATTCAGTTAAGAATAGAACACCATTCAGTAAAGAATATAACACAATTCAGTAAAAAATATAACACCATTCAGCACATATATAACACCATTCAATAATCATTACACCTCTGTAAAGAATATAACACCATTCAGTAAAGAATATAACACCATTCAATAAAGAATATAACACCATTCAGCACATATATAACACCATTCAATAATCAGCACATATATAACACCATTCAATAATCATTAAACCTCTGTATCATCTTCTCTACTTCCGGCACCACCACTGCCGCTCCGCCGCTGCTGTCGTGTAGAGAGAGAGAGAGAGAGAGATCATCTGGTCGTGCGATGTAGAGAGAGAGATCGCCGCTGCCGCACCACCACTGCCGATCCGGCACCACCACCACCGCACCACCACCGCTGCACCACCACTGCCGATCCGGCACCACCACCGCCGCTGCCGCTCGCCGCAGCCGCTCCACTGCGATGAAGAGAGATAGATCGAAATTGTAGAGAGAGAGAGAGCTCTGGTCGTGCGATTGGATAGAGAGATCGAAATTGTAGGGATTTTGATTACAGTTTCCTATTTTGAATGGATATAAAGACTTTATTACCCCTATAATTTTCAATTCAGTCCAAAAAAATAAAACAAATTTTACAATTTGGTCCCTATTAATCTAAACCATTAGATCAAAGATCTAATGGTGTAGATTCTTTCTTATCCTTCTCACACTTTTAGTCTTTTTTTTAAAAAAAAAATTTTAAATTTTTTTTAATTTTTTTTTGCTACTAAAAGTAGCGATTTTAACTTAAAAAATATTAAAAAAAAAACAATTTGTGTGTTTTTTTATTTTTTTAGATTTATTTTTGATTTTTTTAGATTTTTTTTTTTATTTTTTAGGTTTTTTGGGGGTTTAGTTTTTAGCATTTTAGCTTGGGGTGGTGGGGGGTAGGTTTTTTTTTGGGGGGGGGGGGGTGGGGGTTAGGGTTTTTTTAGCTATTTTAGGTTATGTTCACATTGATTCTCGCGTTTCTCGCAATAAAGGTGGTTTTCGCAGGAACCTTACCTTATATATATATATATATATATGTGTGTATATATATATATATATATGTGTGTATATATATATATATATATATTTATGGTCAGGATTTAGGGAAAACAGTGAAAAGTGTGAGAACGGTGAGAACGCTTATGGATCATCAGATCAAAACAATTTATGGCTAAGATTGCACGGTGGCGTTTTCGTAAATAACATAAACTTTTTAAAGTGTACGCACTTCAATAAGGGCAAAATGGTAAATGTTCATCTACAAAACACATCAAAAGTGACCGAAACATATATACTTCCAGAGAAACCTCCTTAATTCCTACGGAAAATGTGAAAACCCTAGAAAACGCGAAACAACAAATATTATGGCGTCAAAAGGTCAAACCAGATCTAGAGGCAAAAAAAATAGTGAGTTAACTTCGATTTACATTGTGCTAGTTTTATGATGTTTTTGTCGTTCTAATTTAACAATAAATTTGCAGTTTCTATGGGTGTGGAAGAGGAAGGGTCATCTGCTCCAAAACGCCAAAAAACCACCGAGCAACGAGAGAAGACAACATGAAAACAGGGTACAGATTGTTACTTTTTATGATGTTTGTTTGTAAAACTCCATATAGCATGTAATATAATTTTATAGTTTGTTACTAAATTCCAAAACATGTATCGTTTGTTTAATATTGTTTAAATGTACGAGAACGTAATTTTACATATATCATTTGTGTTATTAAACGCCATGTATCATCTGTAATTGTCTTATTGAAAAACATATATAATTTGTGTGTGTTATTAAATGCCAAAACATGTATCATTTGATAGATTTGTTACTAAACGCCAATACATGTATCATTTGTGTTATTAAACGACATGTATCGTCTGTGATTGTCTTATTGAACGACATGTATCATTTGTGTGTGTTGTCAAACGTCATGTATCATTTATGTTATTAAACGCCATAAAATAAAATGCCATGTCTGTTGAATATAGATAAAACGCCATTGAAACATAAACGCCATTAAAAAAAAAATACTTTGAAAAAAAAACACCATTGAAACAAACATAAAGATCAAAACGCCATTTCTATTGAAATTTTGTTTGGAACGGAATCATAACGCCATTATTTAGGGAAACGCGAACAATGACAATCGTACCCGTGCATATCATTTAGCGCACTATACCACGTGGTCGGCCAGGATCCGTTCTCACCTTTTTCACACTTTTCACCATTTTCTCCTGATCTCGTTTCTATATATATATATATATATATAGTTGAGTTTTAAATAACTTAAATATTCAAATCCGTGAGTATTCACAGGTGATAATCTAGTGTTATGTATAACTGTCATCATCGAATTATACCAATCTATACTTTCTATAAAAGTGCAAATGACGCTGACATAAGAAAAGCTAACGTGGCAGCCATCCAGGCTAGCCAACAATGCCTTTCTTATGTCATTATTGCATCATAAAGCTTAATATAAAATCTTTTAAAATACATTTCATCAATACAAAATTCAAACCTCTGGCCACATTCAAAATTCAAAACCTCTGCTCACATTCAAAATTCATAATTCTGGCTACAGATTCAAAATTCAAACCATATACATATATAGCACACATGATTATTGGTAACCTCTTCTTCAATCAATTACTCTCTCTCTCTCTATATATTCATTCACCACTTTCTCTCTCCAATATCTCCGAGATAAGAAGCAGTCAAGTGAGCAGACACGATAGGAATGATGATTTATACTAAGTGCCCTTTTGACTGGATTTATTCTGATTTAGGCTATGATGATTCCAAGCCTAATAAATTTTGAAGATTAAAGCTGTTATCGGTGTAATTTGGGTTATTGCATCATTTTTTATCGTTCAGGGGCGAAGAAGAATGGAGGCGGTCGACTATTTGGTCCAAATCGGGAACAATCAGGTTAGTTTTTTAGTCTATTTCGGTTCAGTAGCAACGATTCTCGATTAAGATTGAAACATGCATCTGTTTGAGGTTGTTTAACAAAATTATTTGTACCGATTTAAGGGTTGTATCTGGGTCTGACTAACTAAATCTAGCAAAAATCAAGGTTTGATTCTGATGCATGCAGATTTGGGGACTAGGGTTTTAGTGTTTGTTTTAGGTTTAGAAGTGATTTGGTTATTATTGTAGTATATAGTTACAGTTACTTGGATTTGAATGATTCGGTTTGTCAAACCAAAAGATTAATATGTAGAAGTGTAGAACTGCATGTTGAAGGTCTGTCTTTTGCCAAAGGATTATGCTCATAGTTTTTTTCTACCAAATTATTATTAATTATACAACCTCCTTTGGAATTTGTGGAGTTCATGGTTTTTACATTTCTTCATGGCTGGTGATCCACTTTATGTAACTTTATGCCTAAAGGCGGAAGCTGCATATGGAATATTTACAAAAAATGGGTAACACACCTTATCCAAAGTTCTAAGAAGTTTTATTTGTCCTTAAGGGTTACACATCAATAATCTTGGTTTATTGATCATAACGAATTGAGTGTTTTTTATAGTTTTAGAATTGTAAAGGTTGTTTGATTCATTGAGCATAATTAATTTAGTTTTAGCATTATAAAGTGGATTGGTTTGTTGGGCATAATTAACTAGGTTCTCTATATTTGGAATCTGAATGCATGTAGTAATTGCTTTTTTATTTTGTTATTTTTTTAAGGTATTACATGCTTACAAATCCTGTTCCTGGACCATGGGTATTGCTTGCATGCTCATCAATTAGTTTTTGCCATCAACTACAAATGACATATTCTTGTAATTATATGCTCAAATTGTTACATTTATATTTCTTTGTCATGTTTTCTAATCAAGTTTCTGCTTTTTTTAATAGACTTATTTGTTCAGCTGCTACCATTATTTTGACATTTAGTTGCATCTAAAAGTGCAAAAAGAAAAGATCATATTGGCAGCAAATAAGTGAACACAAGCTCCAAAGATAGGCAGATAATGAAAAGGGTTGTTCACTTAGGTTGTGTAATGGATTAGAGCCGGCACTTTATGGCTTTATGCCATAATGGGTCAGAGTGAGTTCGCTTGGGTTGACCACCAACATTTTTTTCTTTTGAATTTTGTAAAAAATTAATGTTTGAAATGTGATTACTAAAATTTATAATTAAATACTAATCTGTACATTATATAAAGCCACCTTAGAGATAGTAAAAATATACACTCGGGGTCACCTTCAGCCCATTCAACACATTTGATCTATTGTGCAAAGTAAGAAGAACTGAATGCAGTAATTGAAGAACTAGGAACAAATTACTCGGTTTCACAAGAGAAATTCGTGAAAGAAGAAACCAAAAACTTGTATGATTCGAATCTAGACTAAGAATTGGTTATTGGTTGTTTTGATTTCTGATGGTTGGTATGATAGGTTGTAGTTGAAACATTAACAATGGAAAAGAATGCAGGTTGTAGTTGAAATATTGGCAATGGAAAAGAATGCTATAATGACAGCAAAAGTAAATTTCTAATCTACCCTTATCTATTGCTTTTGAGTTGGCTGGTTTTCTCAAAACATGTCTGCTTTTGTTGTGTCTAGACACGCCAGCTCATTTTACGGTCCATTTTGAGAAGCTTTAGACTCGAATCCCTATTTTGGAGACAAGAAAACATATGTAACTGTTGATGAAGTGTGATAATAAGAGAAAAGAGAGGTTGAGTGAGAGTGGTGGCGATGTACCGAAGAAGAAGTTGAAACCTCTGTTTATTGTGAAACATGTATTAGGCAAAGGTATGTTTTATATTTTGAAACCTCTGTTTGTTGTGAACATATGTTAGAAAATAAAACAGTGGTTGATACATCTGTTGGCTTTGGTCAACAAATGGATGGAAACAGATGTTTGAAACCATTGTTGGGTTAAAATAGTGTTTTATGGAGAAAACAGTGATTGAAACCACTGTTGGGTTAAAACAGTGTTTTCTGGAGAAAACAGATGTTTGAAATCACTGTTGGGTTAAAATGGTGGTTTGACTTTGGTCAAACAAACTTTTGAACCACTAAAAGAGTGGTTTACTCTTTTAAACAGAGTTTTCTTTTTGGTCATTTTTTAACAATCCTTGTAATGATTTTAAACAACATTTTGAAATTTTTAAAAACAACATATTAATGTATTTGGTAAAGGCGCACTTGGTGACGGTATTGAGCATTGGAAGGGCTTCTAACAGAGTTTACGACCTACACAAATGGGACTATCACTGAACATTGGTATTTGTTTCTCAACTGTTCTGTTTTTAGTTTTGTGTTCATTTTATAGAATGTTAATCTGATTAATTATTTTTAATATTTTGTTTGTAGACATGTCAGCTCGGGCTTTCTATGAAAACAAGTTGGTATCTAAGTTTGTTAAAGACTTTCTCAACAAGGATCAAGAACGTATCAAGGTATACCCTTCTATTGAGCCATATGTTAATATCATGTGTGTATAGTTTGAATGATTGGAACAAGCTCATAGTTTCTTTTATGGGGATTGTAACTTTCAGGTGAAGAGAGCTCTTCGAGGAGTTAGGGTTGAAGTTCACCATGGGGATTCTGTGAGGCCCTACAAGTGTCAAGATCCGTTAAAAACCACCCTTTTATTGCGAGAACTGCGAGAACAAATGTGAACAGAACCAAAAATACCTAAAAATAGCTAAAAAAAACACACAAATTTTTTTAATATTTCTTATAAAAAAATCGCTACTTTTAGTAGGCAAAAATAAATATTTTTTTTTTAAAATTAATTTTTTTTTTGCTACTAAAAGTAGCGATTTTAACTTAAAAAATTTTAAAAAAAAAAATTGTGTGTTTTTTTTATTTTTTTAGATTTTTTTTTTTAGGTTTTTTGGGGGTTCAGTTTTTAGCATTTTAGCATGGGGGTGGTGGGGGGGGGGGGGTTTAGGTTTTTTTTTGGGGGGGGGTTAGGTTTTTTTTTAAGGTTTTTTGGGGGTTTTAGTTTTTAGCATTTAGCTTAGGGGGGGTTAGGGTTTTTTTTTTTTGGGGGGGGGGGGGGTGGGGGTTAGGTTTTTTTAGCTATTTTCGGTTGTGTTCACATTGGTTCTCGCGTTTCTCGCAATAAAGGTGGTTTTCGCATGAACCTTACCTTATATATATATATATATATATATATATATAGGTAAAGAGTAAAATACAAATGCGCTTATCGTACGATACGTACGCGATTATCCCAGCCGTTCGATCAGGTGCAGATCTGGTGCGAATTCAATACATATCGCATATGAAAAAATGGTTAGCATGGGGTAGTGTGAAAAATGGCATGGGGTGTGTAGATGGACAAAATCGCATGTGGAAGATTTGAATATCGCATGTGAAAAAGTGGCATGGGGTAATGTGAAAAATGGCATGGGGTGTGTAGAATCGCATGTGGAAGATTGAATATCGCATGTGAAAAAATGGCTAGCATGGGGTAATGTGAAAAATAGCATGGGGTGTGTAGAATCGCATGTGGAAAATTGAATATCGCATGTGAAAAAATGGCATGGGGTAATGTGAAAAATGGCATGGGGTGTGTAGAATCGCATGTGGAAAATTGAATATCGCATGTGAAAAAATGGCATGGGGTAATGTGAAAAATGGCATGGGGTGTGTAGAATCGCATGTGAAAAATTGAATATCGCATGTGAAAAAATGGCTAGCATGAGGTAATGTGAAAAATGGCATGGGGTGTGTAGAATCGCATGTGGAAAATTGAATATCGCATGTGAAAAATCTGTGTGTGTGTGTTACTGTTCATCTTCTTCCATTATTGGTCGATCATTGTCAGTCTTCTTCCGTTTGACCCTTACAACTCCCAAATTACTAGTTCTTACTATCGATATCGCACTAAAAGGAACGAAGGGAGGTTGGGGAAGAAGATTTTCAGGTTTTTGAATTTGATTTAGGGTTTGATTTTGAACCATCATCGGTCAATTACAGAGATTTATGACCTCGCAATGACGTTTTTAACCTTCCTGATATGATTTAGATATATTAAAATGATTAATTTAATCATTTAAATTAGTTTCGCCCGCGTTTGATCGATTGAAGATCGTACGGCTGAGGGCATCGCGTACATAATGTATGATAAGAGGTATTGTACGTTAACCGGCCTCTATATATATATATATATATATATATATATATATATATATAATTATGGTCAGGATTTAGGGAAAACGGTGAAAAGTGTGAGAACGGTGAGAACGCTTATGGATCATCAGATCAAAACAATTTATGGCTAAGATTGCACGGTGGCGTTTTCGTAAATAACATAAACTTTTTAAAGTGTACGCACTTCAATAAGGGCAAAATGGTAAATGTTCATCTACAAAACACATCAAAAGTGACCGAAACATTTATACTTCCCAGAGAAACCTCCTTAATTCCTACGGAAAATGTGAAAACCCTAGAAAACGTGAAACAACAAATATTATGGCGTCAAAAGGTCAAACCAGATCTAGAGGCAAAAAAAATAGTGAGTTAACTTCGATTTACATTGTGCTAGTTTTATGATGTTTTTGTCGTTCTAATTTAACAATAAATTTGTAGTTTCTATGGGTGTGGAAGAGGAAGGGTCATCTGCTCCAAAACGCCAAAAAACCACTGAGCAATGTAAGAAGACAACAAGAAAACATGGTACATATTGTTACTTTTTATGATGTTTGTTTGTAAAACTCCATATAGCATGTAATATAATTTTATAGTTTGTTACTAAATTCCAAAATATGTATCGTTTGTTTAATATTGTTTAAATGTACGAGAACGTAATTTTACATATATCATTTGTGTTATTAAACGCCATGTATCATCTGTGATTGTCTTATTGAAAAACATATATTATTTGTGTGTGTTATTAAATGCCAAAACATGTATCATTTGATAGATTTGTTACAAAACGCCAATACATGTATCATTTGTGTTATTAAACGACATGTATCGTCTGTGATTGTCTTATTGAACGACATATATCATTTGTGTGTGTTGTCAAACGCCATGTATCATTTATGTTATTAAACGCCATAAAATAAAATGCCATATCTGTTGAATATAGATAAAACGCCATTGAAACATAAACGCCATTAAAAAATTACTTTGAAAAAAAATGCCATTGAAACAGACATAAAGATCAAAACGCCATTTCTATTGAAATTTTGTTTGGAACGGAATCATAATGCCATTATTTAGGGAAACGCGAACAATGACAATCGTACCCGTGCATATCATTTAGCGCGCTATACCACGTGGTCGGCCAGGATCCGTTCTCACCTTTTTCACACTTTTCACCGTTTTCTCCTGATCTTGTTTCTATATATATATATATATATATATATATATAGTTGAGTTTTAAATAACTTAAATATTCGAATCCGTGAGTATTCACAGGTGATAATCTAGTGTTATGTATAACTGTCATCATCGAATTATACCAATCTATACTTTCTATAAAAGTGCAAATGACGCTGACATAAGAAAAGCTAACGTGGCAGCCATCCATGCTAGCCAACAATGCCTTTCTTATGTCATTATTGCATCATAAAGCTTAATATAAAATCTTTTAAAATACATTTCATCAATACAAAATTCAAACCTCTGGCCACATTCAAAATTCAAACCTCTGCTCACATTCAAAATTCAAAATTCTGGCTACAGATTCAAAATTCAAACCATATACATATATAGCATACATGATTATTGGTAACCTCTTCTTTAATCAATTACTCTCTCTCTATATATATTCATTCACCACTTTCTCTCTCCAATATCTCCGAGATAAGAAGCAGTCAAGTGAGCAGACACGATAGGAATGATGATTTATACTAAGTGCATCGGTTCTGAACGGAACAGATCCATCAGCGGACAACATCCTCCTCCGCCGCCGTGCTCCGCCATCGGTTACAGTTGATTCCGGCAGGTATAAGCTCTTAGAAATTAGGACTTTAGCATTAAAAATTGTTTGTTCTTACTGTATATGTAATTTTACATGCTTATGACTCGAAATCTCTCTTTGGTGCCCTTTTGACTGGATTTATTCTGATTTAGGCTATGATGATTCCAAGCCTAATAAATTTTGAAGATTAAAGCTGTTATCGGTGTGCTTTGGGTTATTGCATCATTTTTTATTGTTCAGGTGCGAAGAAGAATGGAGGCGGTCGACTATTAGGTCCAAATCAGGAACAATCAGGTTAGTTTTTTAGTCTATTTCGGTTCAGTAGCAATGATTCTCGATTAAGATTGAAACATGCATCTGTTTGAGGTTGTTTAACAAAATTATTTGTACCGATTTAAGGGTTGTATTTGGGTCTGACTAACTAAATCCAACAAAAATCAAGGTTTGATTCTGATACATGCAGATTTGGGGACTAGGGTTTTAGTGTTTGTTTTAGGTTTAGAAGTGATATGGTTATTATTGGAGTATATAGTTACAGTTACTTGGATTTGAATGATTCGGTTTGTCAAACCAAAAGATTAATATGTAGAAGTGTAGAACTGCATGTTGAAGGTCTGTCTTTTGCCAAAGGATTATGCTCATAGTTTTTTTCTACCAAATTATTATTAATTATACAACCCCTTTTGGAATTTATGGAGTTCATGGTTTTTACATTTCTTTATGGCTGGTGATCCACTTTATGTTACTTTATGCCTAGAGGCGGAAGCTGCAGATGGAATATTTACAAAAAATGGGTAACACACCTTATCCAAAGTTCTAAGAAGTTTTATTTCTCCTTAAGGGTTACACATCAATAATTTTGGTTTATTGATCATAACTAATTGAGTGTTTTTTTATAGTTTTAGAATTGTAAAGGTTGTTTGATTCATTGAGCATAATTAATTTAGTTTTAGCATTTTAAAGTGGCTTGGTTTGTTGGGCATAATTAACTAGGTTCTCTATATTTGGAATCTGAATGCATGTAGTAATTGCTTTTTTATTTTGTTATTTTTTTAAGGTATTACATGCCTACAAATCCTGTTCCTGGACCATGGGTATTGCTTGCATGCTCATCAATTAGTTTTTGCCATCAACTGACAAATGGCGTATTCTTGTAATTATATGCTCAAATTGTTACATTTATATTTCTTTGTCATGTTTTCTAATCAAGTTTCTGCTTTTTTTAATAGACTTATTTGTTCAGCTGCTACCATTATTTTGACATTTAGTTGCATCTAAAAGTGCAAAAAGAAAAGATCATATTGGCAGCAAATAAGTGAACACAAGCTCCAAAGATAGGCAGATAATGAAAAGGGTTGTTCACTTAGGTAGTATAATGGATTAGAGCCGGCACTTTATGGCTTTATGCCATAATGGGTCAGAGTGAGTTCGCTTGGGTTGACCACAAACATTTGTTTCTCTTGAATTTTGTAAAAAATTAATGTTTGAAATGTGATTACTAAAATTTATAATTAAGAGTAGGGATCCTACGGAAAGTGTGTTTTTCCTAGAAAGTCTAGGATGCGATCTGGGCCATCCAATGGGTGTGTTTAATGGTTAAGATGAAGTCAATGGCAATCTTGTAATTTTTTAGTTTATTTAATTCATTGTTTTGAAAGACTAGGGGCAATTTTGTCAATATATCGTGTTTTAAATCAATTAGATAACCGTCAGTCAAACCCAGTCCCTAATTTCACGCGATTTTCCCTCTATCTCTCCAAACCCATCTTCAAAACCCCAATCCCTACCAAAAATAACTACAATCATGGAAGAAGATAACTTTAGAAAGGATGGAGAGCACCGGATCAAATTAAAACACTTCTCCATCTCCACCATCTCCGAGTTCATCATCACCATTCAAATACTGTTCTTATCATCTCCGTTTTCTTGACGATGTGTCTTAACAGCAAGCAAATTAAAACAGTTCTGTTTTAGCAGCAAGCAGATTCATACAGTTGTGTTTTAGCATTCAGATTCATACAATTGTGTTTTAACAGCAAGCAGATTCATACAGTTGTGTTTTAACAGCAAGCAGATTCATACTCATACAGTTGTGTTTTAGCATTCAGATTCATACAATTGTGTTTTAACAGCAAGTAGATTCATACAGTTGTGTTTTAACAGCAAGCAGATTCATACAGTTGTGTTTTAGCATTCAGATTCATACATTTGTGTTTTAACAGCAAGCAGATTCATTACAGTTGTGTTTTAGCATTCAGATTCATACAGTTGTGTTTTAACAACAAGCAGATTCATACAGTTGTGTTTTAGCATTCAGATCCATACAGTTGTGTTTTAACAACAAGCAGATTCATACAGTTGTGTTTTAACAGCAAGCAGATTCATGCAGTTGTGTTTTAGCATTCAGATTCATACAGTTGTGTTTTAGCAGCAAGCAGATTCATACGCTGTGTTTTACCATCTTTATATTGTGGGATCTATAAAAAATTGACTTTAGCCCTGTAAACTGTTAAAACACAGCACCAAGAACATGCTGATAATTTCCAGTAATCTTCTGAACAATGGAATATGCGATTGGTTTAGATTTTGAAAACAAATTATTCAGAAAATCATGGAGAAAAACGGTTACAAAATATGGACATGGATAGTTAGTTAATGAACATAAATTCCAAAAATAAAAATAGAATGTGAAAGTACACAATTGCCCTTCTAGTTAAAAATCTTCAATGCCACATGTCGCATTCTGATTGCTTCCTAGACTTTCTAGGAAAAACTCACTTTCTACCCAACTCCTACTCTTATAATTAAATACTAATCTGTCCATTATATAAAGCCACCTTAGAGATAGTAAAAATATACACTCGGGGTCACCTTCAGCCCATTCAACACATTTGATCTATTGTGCAAAGTAAGAAGAACTGAATGCAGTAATTGAAGAACTAGGAACAAATTACTCGGTTTCACAATAGAAATTCGTGAAAGAAGAAACCAAAAACTGGTATGATTCGAATCTAGACTAAGAATTGGTTATTGGTTGTTTTGATTTCTGATGGTTGGTATGATAGGTTGTAGTTGAAACATTAACAATGGAAAAGAATGCAGGTTGTAGTTGAAACATTGGCAATGGAAAAGAATGCTATAATGACATCAAAAGTAAATTTGTAATCTACCCTTATCTATTGCTTTTGAGTTGGCTGGTTTTCTCAAAACATGTCTGCTTTTGTTGTGTCTAGACACGCCAACTCATTTTACGGTCCATTTCGAGAAGCTTTAGACTCGAATCCCTATTTTGGAGACAAGAAAACCTATGTAACTGTTGATGAATGGTGATAATAAGAGGAAAGAGAGGTTGAGTTAGAGTGGTGGCGATGTACCTAAGAAGAAGTTGAAACCTCTGTTTATTGTGAAACATGTATTTGGCAAAGGTATGTTTTATGTTTTGAAACCTCTGTTTGTTGTGAACAGATGTTAGAAGATAAAACAGTGGTTGATACATCTGTTGGCTTTGGTCAATAGATATATGAAAACAGATGTTTGAAACCATTGTTGGGTTAAAACAGTGTTTTGTGGAGAAAACAGATGTTTGAAACCACTGCTCGGTTAAAATGGTGGTTTGACTTTGGTCAAACAAACTTTTGAACCACTAAAGAGTGGTTTACTCTTTTAAACAGAGTTTTTTTTTTGGTCATTTTTGAACAATCCTTGTAATGATTTTAAACAGCATTTTGGAATTTTTAAAAACAACATATTAATGTATTTGGTAAAGGGGCACTTGGTGACGGTATTGAGTATTGGAAGGGCTTATAACAGAGTTTACGACCTACACAAATGGGACTATCACTGAACATTGGTATTTGTTTCTCAACTGTTCTGTTTTTAGTTTTGTGTTCATTTTATAGAATGTTAATCTGATTAATTATTTTTAATATTTTGTTTGTAGACATGTCAGCTCGGGCTTTCTATGAAAACAAGTTGGTATCTGAGTTTGTTAAAGACTTTCTCAACAAGGATCAAGAACGTATCAAGGTATACCCTTCTATTGAGCCATATGTTAATATCATGTGTGTATAGTTTGAATGATTGGAACAAGCTCATAGTTTCTTTTATGGGGATTGTAACTTTCAGGTGAAGAGAGCTCTTCGAGGAGTTAGGGTTGAAGTTCACCATGGGGATTCTGTGAGGCCCTACAAGTGTCAAGACTTGACAGTCAACCAGTTAACCAACTAACGTGAGTTGTAAAAATCATTTTACTACTTTGATAATTTATGTAGGCCATTCATTCTGCAAATATGAACTTGGTAAGCACTGTTTAAATTTTTTAATCTATGTAGGCCATTCATTCTGCAATCTACTTGTGCTTTATGATTATATGCTTCTTATCTTTGACTAATTCTTTTTTTTTAATTTGTTCGTTTCGTGGATGACACTGGAGGCTGGAGCTACAATTTCTGTTGTTCAGTACTTCCGAGCAAAGTACAACACCACTCTTCGATGGTGATTTTTTTCAAATTGGAAGGATGCATGGTTTCCGGTAGTCGGCACGTTACAACGGTGATTTTTTCTCAAGCGTCTCAGGTAAGTCGACGACCTTTGTTTTCTCTTGGAGTTGTAAGGTCATGTTCACTGAAGTGGCTTTTGTGTAGTTTTTTACATGTATCCTTCCAATTACGTGTCTCATAGCAGGGCATATACACCCAAACAAAGAGTGCGCGTGAGAGATAAAAGAGACGCGAGAGCAGCCAAAGAGAATGTTTTGAAAGGTATTCGCTAAGTAGTTACAAAGAGAACAAGAAGCCACCATTGGTAATGACCTTTGAAAGATCATCAATGGAAACGAAGACTGCAGTGAGAAGGACTGCAAGAAAAGGCTACTGAAAACGCAATATAGTTGAGTTACTAGCTTCCGTATCATTTTTGTTTTGGAATTATGGTACTGATGGTAGGTGTAGCTATATATTAATCATTAAGGTATGGTATGTATCCGGTTAATTTGGATATGTATTGATATTATCTTCTTTTAGTCCTTTTGTTATATCAAAGAAATGATTATCAAATAAACGTTTTGATTTCTCTTTTTCAGGAAAAGGAAGGTTTGCCAGCTTTCCCTATGGGAAAGATTGATCAGACTCGCATGTGGAAAGTAGGTGAACAAGATGTTAATTCACAAAGTGAGTCTGGTGCCCGCTGATTTGGGTTGCTGGTCATGGACAACAAGATGCTTTAAAACTTTTACTAAAACACAAGGCTGATGTAAGGCTTCAATGAAGACTATTTCTTTTGTTTTTGATTTATTTTATGTTTTTTTTTTAATTTTGATTTGTTGCATAGATACTCTCTCCATTGAACAACTATTTCTTTATAATCCATTTTCAATTAGTGTTGTAAAAAATGTATAGTAATTCGTTCTTTAATAACATGTTGTATGTAAAATTTCTAAACACTACCCGTGTTTGCACACGGGTTTTACTACTAGTAAAGAATAATATACTAAAAGATATATTTCTACTTCGAATTTAAAATATAAATATAATAACAGCAAGGACGAAAGGTAATCAACTTACTTTTTCAATTGTTGGTGATAAATTGTTTTGATCTACATCTTAGTTATTAACAACATTGAAATATTGAATTGCTTTATTTGTATGAAACATTTAGTGTGAAATAGCATTGATGAGTAACGTTTCTAACATGGTGAGTTATGTGACTATCCTAACTTGCATGTGATGAGACTATTCCTTATTCATATGTCTTAACTAAAAATGCTTAGTTTGTCATGACTAGTCATTATAATACTTATTTATGTAGACTAAATACAATACCATTTTAAATTGTTGGTGATAAAATTGTTTTGATCTACATCTTAGTTATTAACAACATTGAATTGATTTATTTGTATGCGAAAGAAGAAAAACATCTAGTGTGAAATAACATTGATGAGTAACCTTTCTAACTTGGTGAGTCATGTGACTAACCTAACTTGAATGTGATGAGACCATTCCTTATTCATGTGTCTTAACTAAAATGCAAAAAAATATCCAGTGTGAAATAACATTGATGAGTAACGTTTCTAACCTGGTGAAACCTAACTTGATGTGATGAGACCGTTACTTATTCATGTTTCTAACTAAAAATGCTTAGTTTGTCACGACTAGTCATTATTATACTTCGTTTTGTAGACTAAAGATTACTTTGTCATGACTAGTCATTATTATTTGTTTACCTTTTAATAGGCCCTTAATGGTTTAGACCTTTTACTGGTTAAGCACTTAATAGTTTAGACTGTTTGTTTCACAAGTAGATGTCTGAATGGTTTAGAGATTTGCCTCTGAATGGTTAAGAATTCTACTGAGTCTGAATGGTTAAGACCTCTAATTTGAATTGGTCAGACATTTGTCTCTGAACGGTTAAACATTATACTGGCTCTTAATGGTTTAGATATTTTACTGGTTTAACACTTAATAGTTCCTGGTTTATTATTTAATCATTAAGAAGTTTTCAATCAGCCTTTAAATACAATACCATTTTAAATTTTAGTCTTATATTTGTTTATTGATAGAATCAATATAAATCTCATATTGTTACCCAATTCCTTTCCAATAAAAAAGGTATGAGTTTCCTTACCATTTTAAATTTTAGTATTATATTTGTTTATTGATATAATCAATATCAATCTCAGGGTATTAGGAGTGGTTAAACACTTGAGAGTGGCAAATTAAAAAATCAATCAATGAGAGTGTGTCATGTCAAAGTGGTAAACTATGCTCAAAAGTGTTGGCAATGGTTAGACACTTGGTGAAGTGGTAAACTTAAAAAAAAAAAAAAAAAATGTGTGATTGGTTGAGAGATGGCATGGACCCCACCCACACACCCCCTCTCTCTCTCCTTCCTCCCCTCACCGCATCGTCATCC
The DNA here is from genome assembly GCA_030545235.1 of Helianthus tuberosus. Classification (NCBI taxonomy): domain Eukaryota; kingdom Viridiplantae; phylum Streptophyta; class Magnoliopsida; order Asterales; family Asteraceae; genus Helianthus; species Helianthus tuberosus. Next base: position 101,644 of record JARYGA010060722.1, read on the forward strand.
CTTCACCGATGTTTAATGAAACCGAGTGGCAAAGGGGGTTGGCGGCGGTGTTACCGCGTGGCAAACCCCCTTGCCGAAACACTTTACCGCACCACTCCTAACACCCTCATATTGTTACCCAATTCCTTTCCAATAAAAAAAGGCAAGAGTTTCCTTAGTAATTATTTATGTATAGTAAGTTCTCATATAACATTTATAACTTATAATAATTTTTTAAAACAACAAACTTTTATTAAAAACAGACAAAAATAGACCAAAATAACAAGAGACTACTCAAACACAACCAGAAAATTACATACTAAGACCATCCGTAATGGGGCGTGACTTTTAAAAATTTTTCAAAAAAAACGCCTTATAACGCCCCGGTCGCCATTACACTGGGCGTTACCGGGCGTTATTTTTGAAAAAAAATGGATGTGGCGTTTTAATTAAAACGCTGAAAAATTGTGGGGATCGAGATTAGACCGTTGCCAAACGGTCAAAATAGTTATATTTTTTTTTTAATTTAAAAATTTACCCACTATATATATCAACCCACTTTATCTTTATTTTTTATACAAAAAACTCCTACTTTCTCTTCTACTTTCTTCTATTTTTTATAAAAAACACCATCTTTCTCCTATTTTTTATAGAATCATGCATCCATACCGACCCCCTTTTGGTGTCCCCACAAGACCCACGAACCCGAACACAACCCAACCGCAAAACCCGTATAACCTTGAAGACATGGACCCGAGCTTTTTACCGTACGCGGCTTACTTGACTGGCGCCACTCCGTTTGTACCTCCCACCTTCGGCTATGGTCAAGCCGGCGGGTCGCAGCCGTCACAACAACAACCCGTAACCGAACCCGATGTCGATGTCGTGCCGGAGACACAACCCGAACCGGTGCAAGACAAATCAAAACGCGGCAGAAGGTCGCATAAGAAGAAGGATAAGGACGAACCTCGACGTACAAAAACTATCATTAAATGGACGAAGGAGGAGGAATTCACGTTGACTCGGGCGTGGCTCGACGTTTCGGAGGACGAAGAAACGGGTAACTCTTTTATTATTATTATTTTTTTTACTTATTTTTTACTTTTATTTTTAACATACAAGTTATATTTTTACTTTTTTTTAATTTGTAGCAAACTTTCAAACGGGTCCCGTTTTTTGGGATAGGGTTCGTGAACTCTTTTTTAGCACGTGGGGTCAAGGAAAACATCGGGACAAAGATTCCATTTCTAGCAAATGGACCGACATCAACAACAAGTCTCACGCGTTCCAAGAAGTTTACCAACGTAACTACGATAATCGCCCGAGCGGTGAAAGTGACGTCGGGGTTTTAACGAGGACTTTGGAGGAGTTCGATAGGACGAAATGCCCTTTCACGTACTATAAGTGTTGGGAACTACTACGAAAAAGTCCAAAGTGGGCGCTAGTTAATCCAATGCCCCACTACACCACTTTTGCTATAATGCCACTCGATCCAGTTAACGTTAAACTTACTATTACGACTAGAAAACCATAAAAAAACACAGAGCAACAATCGAGTCAAAAATACTTTCTTGCTTGACTTCTTGATGCCCAAAAACTGTTTCATTCTGAGCTCTTCAAATGGTCCACCAAACTGTAAAAAGAATAAGCTCAATCACCTACCTCTTCTTTTTACTGAATGTGCTCACATCCAACCAAATGAAGGATCATCTTTGGAGATTTAGTATCCGGAAAATTAAGATTCAACCAAGGCCGAATAGGCGAATAGCAAACCGCATCTTCATAGCGTCAAAACATTTACCAAAAATATAATCCACCGATTCAACCTTTTGCTTACATGTGACTAAGTAGCTCACTTATAATCATTCAAACAATGTTTTTTTTTTTTTTTTTTCAACTTATGGTTTAAAGTGTGTTTAAAACAATATTTTCGATCCTTTATAAGTTTAACTAGCCTAAGAATTACATCATGCGCCGCCTTTTCTTTTTTCTAATTTGTATTAACTAGTATTAAGCCCCACGCGTTGCGATGGAGGCGTAAAACCGTGAAGTTGCGGTGTGTTAATGTGGATAAATTAGACCGAAACATAAAACATAGAAAATAGTAACTAAGTAAATATTCGACATGCGCGTTGCGACGAACCTATCAAACGGGAAAAAAATTGACGACATAAATACGTTGAACCACACGTGTACGTTGCGTCATTTTAACTCGCGAGATTTAGAACGAAGCATAAAAACAAAAGGTAAAAACGTTGAACCACACATGAATGTTGCATCGTTTAACTCGCAAATTTTAGAAAAAAACGTATAGCGAAAATTTTGTGAAATATGAAAATATAGATGACTAAAGTTGAAAGTAAAAAAGTTACGAGGTTAAATTGGAAAAGATAAAAAAAAACTTTTAGGTATAAAGTAAAAAACAAATTAGTTGTGGGTTAAAAGTGTAATATTTTTTGAAAAACCTCTCTAAGCATAGAGTACAACTTCTCTATGCACTAAAGTGTTGCTAATTTATAATAGGTAAATATAAGATATAAACAATGTTATATAATCATAACTAATAATTTCTCAAAATAAAAATTTAATAAGATAGATGATGCCAAACAAAATCATATCGATTGATAATTTGATATACATGCCATTTAACATAATATTCCGATTCTATCGCGATCCATATAATAAGAACAACAAATATTAAATAGTTATTTAGTTAAAACTCAAATCATTTAACCGATCACCAGCAAACTAAATAGTTATTTAGTTAAAACTCAAATCATTTAACCGATCACCAGCAAAAATAACAAGTGATGTGATTTATTAAATTTTCATACTAAAAGACAAAGACAACCCATAGATTTGATATTTTCAGGATGGAGTACAATAAAAGTATATTGGGTGGGGTACGTTTAGCCAAACCTGTTTAGAGGGTGGCACCAGTGACCACACCCAACAAAGTCTTGAAATTTTGAATAGAACTCCCTTTTGGTCCAACAGCCTTATGAGCAAGATCTTTCAGTGCTACAATTCTTTCTTTCCGCCCTTTAGATAATGCATCGGCTGATAAAACCTGCTCTAAAGCACGACAAGTTCCATGTTTCGTAAAATTCCCACATTCAATTCGCACCCCGATCCCCCAAACTCTCTCAACCATCCAAGTATTTATCGGTTGGTCCCCTATAAACGGCCTACATATCATTGGAACACCAGCTCCTATACTCTCCAACACTGAGTTCCATCCGCTGTGTGTTACAAACACCCCTATTGCAATATGTTCCAAAACTTGTACTTGTGGCGCCCAGGGTACAATTTTTCCCAATCCATTTGCGGTTGTTGTCTCTAAGAAGCCTAATGGTAAATGCCTCTGTGAATCCTTGTTTATCGACCAAAGAAACGGGATTTTGGTCGCTTCGAGTGCTTCAGCCAACGCAACTAGCTCGTGGGGCGGAGGAGAAAACTTTGTGCCGAAAGAAATGTATGCAACTGATACTGGCTTTTGATTATCTAACCAAGTAATGCAACAAAACTCATCATGTTTTGATGGTGAGGATACAAGATTAAATGGACCAATGTTGAGGAAGTTGTTGTACATTGAAGAGAGGTTTTTAGTGAGATCCGGGTCTAGTTCTTGGAAAGAGTTAATGAGAACCGCGGTTGCTTTGGTTAAGGTTCTTCCCATTCTATGTGGCATGGTTGCAAAAGGTGAGTCAAGGTCTCCCAAGATGACTCCACTCGGTAAGTCACCTAGTGGAATCGACGTGAGTCCAGGGATCAAGTCGACGATTTCATCATTAAGCTCTCCTGAACCTGTAAATGCTGATGTACTCAATACAAAACAAAGCGATACCACCTAGGGGTGTTCAAGTTTTGATATCCGGAATTTTGGATATCCAAAAATTTCGGATAGTGGATTTAAATATTTTCATTAAAATTATTTCGGATATCTAATATATCAGAAATTTATAATTATTTTTTATTATTTAATAAATTTTTAAAAATATTGCGGATGTCTAAAATATCCAAATTTTTAAAAAGCACAATCCAAATCCGAACATGTCAAATATCCAAATTTTTAGATATTTCGGATAATTCAGATTTGGATTTATTTTAACACCCCTAGTATCTCCGACGTCAATTTGTAGGTAATCCAGTAGTAAACACCCCTACCGTTGGAAATCTTGCGTTTGGTAATCTCATTTGCCACGGATTATTGACCGATATATGCATGATATATGTTAAAAAAATCATGGTTTTATATGGTCACGTTCTTTCGGAATCAATTTTATACGGATATATGCCTGTACCAGTTTCATTGATGATTTAATGGGATAGTATGGTAAGCTGTTATGTAACCATTTTCCGTCTCACACTTAAAACAAATGTTACACATGTATTATGCGGTTTTCACAGTTTTCAAGGTGTTCTTGGTTCTGAAATAAACATATTGGAAATGGAAATGGGTATAATGGTACATGTATAGAAAAAGTTTATATGATACTTTACCTTTTAGCTCAGCATATTTTTCTCTAATGAGATCAGTATAGATATGTGTCGAAAGAGAACAAGCTCCCGCAGTCCAAAGAGCCACCCAGGGAACCTTCAACTCCTCGGCCAAATCAGCCGAGAACCACAAAAAAGCATCCACCACTAGACAACTAATTTTCATCCCAACATCCTTTTCGGCCACTTGAACACCCCTCTTGAATTCCTCCTTGGCCACAGCCAAAAAATAGTTAACATCCTCATGAATCTTCCCTGGCAAAACATATCCCTCCGGTAGCCCGTCCGATACATCATACCGCAATATGTTATCACATCCGCGCTCAGAAAACAAAGCGCGGTTAGTTCTTTCAGTGCTGAAGAAGGAGAAAACCATTGCGGGTGTGGCCGCAGCTAGTCTCCGGACGAGAGTTAGGAGGAGTTGAGGGTGTGAGGCAAAAGGGAATGCGAAAACCGCAACATGTCGGTTGCGTACGCTGCCGTTGCCGTTGCTGATGGTCTCCATTTGGAGGGTATTATTCGGGAGGAAAACGGGCGGTTACTGAGTCGTAGGAAAGTGGTTGATATTGAAGTAAACGGTTGTGGGAGGTGTATACTAAATACTGGTTGGTATGCATGGGCGATTGAGCTTGAAAAATGGGTGTAGGTGTAGGGCCATACTCACGTGTCATGATCAATCGAATTGATTGTTTGAATTAAAATGGTGCGGATGAACTTATAACACGTCAAGTGTTGGAAAAAGGTTAACTTTTTCAACCAAATCATTATGAAACACCACTAAATTCTTTTATGAACAATGGAATGCAATAATAGATTTTAATAATCTCACTATTGTCTGTTGGTTTCAACTTTACAAATTTTCATTGATGGTCCCATCTTTTTACATTTGGCCTTAAATGGACCCTGACTAGCAGAACTCTAACGCCATTAGGCTCCGGTCGTCGGAAAAACATTTTTGGTCGGAAAAAGGTTCTTAAAGGTATGATCTATGGTTACAAACAAGTTTGGGATGAAAAAATGAGTTTTCCGGCTAAAAAGTCGAGTAATTTTGTTGCTGGCTCTGTATGTAGGTTTTGTTCTGCTGGGTGTTTTTGGTTGTATGTTACAGGTTTCCTTGTATTGTTGTTTGTAGTTTTGGGGCTCTCTTACCAGGGTAGGTGTGTTTTTAATGAAAATGTGAATGTGATTAATAGGTGGGTGCATTTAAAACTTTTACTAAAACACAAGGCTGATGTAAGGCTTCAATGAAAACTTTTAAAATGTGAATGTGATTAATAGGTGGTTGCTTGTCATGGACAACAAGATGCTTTAAAACTTTTACTAAAATACAAGGCTGATGTAAGGCTTCAATGAAGACTATTTCTTTTGTTTTTGATTTATTTTATGTTTTTTTTTAATTTTGATTTGTTGCATAGATACTCTCTCCATTGAACAACTATTTCTTTATAATTCATTTTCAATTAGCGTTGTAAAAAATGTATAGTAATTCGTTCTTTAATAACATGTTGTATGTAAAATTTCTAAACACTATCCGTGTTTGCACACAGGTTTTACTACTAGTAAAGAATAATATACTAAAAGGTATATTTCTACTTCGAATTTAAAATATGAATATAATAGCAGCAAGGACGAAAGGTAATCAATTTACTTTTTCAATTGTTGGTGATAAATTGATTTGATCTACATCTTAGTTATTAACAACATTGAAATATTGAATTGCTTTATTTGTATGAAACATTTAGTGTGAAATAGCATTGATGAGTAACGTTTCTAACATGGTGAGTTATGTGACTATCCTAACTTGCATGTGATGAGACTATTCCTTATTCATATGTCTTAACTAAAAATGCTTAGTTTGTCATGACTAGTCATTGTTATACTTATTTATGTAGACTATTTATGCTTACTTTTTAAATTGTTGGTGATAAAATTGTTTTAATCTACATCTTAGTTATTAACAACATTGAATTGATTTATTTGTATGCGAAAGAAGAAAACATCTAGTGTGAAATAACATTGATGAGTAACCTTTCTAACTTGGTGAGTCATGTGACTAACCTAACTTGCATGTGATGAGACCATTCCTTATTCATGTGTCTTAACTAAAAATGCAAAAAATGCAAAAAAATAAAAAAATAAAAAAAAATAAATAAATCTGGTGTGAAATAACATTGATGGGTAACGTTTCTAACCTGGTGAGTCATGTGACTAACCTAACTTGCATGTGATTAGTGTTGCAAGAATCGCTAGGCGCTAGTCGGGCGGTGGGTTACCGACTAGCGATTAATCGGGATTAACGGGGATTAATCGGATTGAGATTTTTATATGTAATTTTTAGTTACATATATACACACACTTGTAGTTTTTTTTTTACGTAGACATGTTTTAACCCCTCATTGACCATTTTTTAAAGTATTTGTAAGAAATTTTTAAGGTTTGGTCGAAATTTGGCCAGCGATTGGCAAAATTTGGCCAGAATAGGACCGCCATTGATCGCCTAGCGATAAATCGGTCATTAATCGGGGAACCTCCGATTAGTGATTAATCGATGACTAATCAAAGACTAATCGGGACTTTTACAACCATGCATGTGATGAGAACATTACTTATACATGTTTCTAACTAAAAATGCTTAGTTTGTCACCACTAGTCATTGTTATACTTCGTTTTGTAGACTAAAGATTACTTTGTCATGACTAGTCATTATTATACTTCTTTATGTAGATTAAGGGGTTGTTTCTTTACCTCTTAAGAGGCTCTTAATGGTTTAAACCTCTTACCAGTTAAGTATTTAATGGTTTAGACTGTTTGTTTCACGAGTAGATGTTTGAATGGTTCAGACATTTGTCTCTGGATGGTTAAGCATTTTACTGAGTCTGAATGGTTAAAACCTCTAATCTGAATTGGTCAGGCATTTGTCTCTGAACAGTTAAACATTATACTGACTCTTAATAGTTAAGATCTCTTAATTGTTTAGCACTTAATGATTCCTGGTTTATTATTTAATCATTCGAAAGTTATCAATCAGCCTTTAAATACAATACCATTTTAAATTTTAGTATTAAATTTATTTATTGATATAATCAATCTCATATTGTTACCCAATTCCTTTCCAATAAAAAAGGTTTGAGTTTCCTTACCATTTTAAATTTTAGTATTATATTTGTTTATTGATATAATCAATATAAATGTCATATTGTTACCCAATTCCTTTCCAATAAAAAAAGGGAAGAGTTTCCTTAGTAATTATTTATGCATGGTAAGTTCTCATATAACATTCATAACTTATAATAATTTTTTAAAACAACAAAATTTTATTAAAAACAAACGAAAACAGACCTAAATAACAAGAGACTACTCAAAGACGACCAGAAAATTACATACTAAGAAGCGGAGTTTTAAACCACTCGTTCCAGTTAATGTTAAACTTACTATTACGACTTGAAAACCATAAAAAACACAGAGAAACAATCAAGTCAAAAATACTTTCTTTCTAAACTTCTTGACGCCCAAAAACTGTTTCATTCTGAGCATCTCCAAATGGTCCACCAAACTGTAAAAAGAATAGCATCAATCACCTACCTCTTCAACTAAACTGCAATTTTACCATAGGAGATATAGTCCATTGGCACTCTTACCCCCTACCACGAAATTTTTGCTGTCTAACCCCCCAACAAATACGAAACGCTGCAATCTTACCCCCTGGCACCCAACTCTATCAAGTCAACGTTTGTTTGACTGCTAATAATGTGTGAAAAGTCGTTTTTGCCCCTATCTTATCTTTCTAACCCAAATTTATCACCAGGATTTACAAATCATTACATCAAGTTCTTCATCAAACCATATCCCTCACATCTTTCACCTCCCTCAACACACACGCATCTCTACAGTTTCTAGAGAGAGAGTGAGAGAGGACCTGGAATAGAGAGAGACGTGAGAGTGGTAGAGCAGACGGCCATGGCGGCGCGCTGTGGCAGTCTTGGCGACGTGTGGTGGCCAGCGGCTGCTAGAATGGTTTGGTGTGATGGTTTAGTGGCGGTGTTTTGGGGATGACGAGTCTAAGCGGTTCAGTGGTGGTTTTGGACCCATCCGGGGTTCCACCGTAACCCTAGGTGGCAGCAGCGGTTGGTTGTTCTTAGTCAGTTCTTGCTTCTTAGCTATCTTTATGAGTTTTTTGCTTTCTGGGTATGTTTAATTTGATGAATTTGATGTGGGTTTGGTGATTAAAGAGGTGAAAATGAGTTTGTCTCATCTGGGTAGAAAAAAAGGGATTTATTAGTGTTTTTATGAGTTTTTGCTTTATGGGTATGTTTAATTTGATGAATTTGATGTGGGTTTGGTGATTAAAGAAGTGAAAATGAGTTTGTTTCATCTTAAACTTGTTCTTTTGATTTAGTTAGGTGATGATGATGGTTGAAGGGGGTTCGGGGATGATGATAATTGGTAAAGGTGGTCATGTTCTTGAAATTCTGGGTTTGAAGATGATGATGTGTTCTTGAAGATTTATGAAAAATATTGAAGATTATGAAGATCTGGTTTGAAGATGTGTTCTTGAAGATTTATGAAGATTATGAAGATCTGGGTTTGAAGATGGCTTTGAGGTGAAATTACCGAAATACCCCTGCTGGTACAGTCAAACAAACGTTGACTTGACAGATTTGGGTGCCAGGGGGTAAGATTGTAGCGTTTCGCATGCGTTGGGGGGTTAGTCAGCAAAAATTTCGTGGTAGGGGGTAAGGGTGTCAATGGGCTATATCTCCATGGGGTAAAATTAGAGTTTACTTTACCTCTTCTTTTTACTGAACGTGCTTGCATCCAACCAAATAAAGGATCATCTTCGGAAATTTAGTATCCGGAAATTTAAGATTCAACGGAGGCCAAATAGCAACCACATCTTCAAAGCGTCAAAACATTTACCAAAAATATAATCCTCCGATTCAACCTTTTGCGTACATGTGACTAAGTAGCTCACTTATAATCATTCTAACAATGCTTTTTTTCAATTGATGAATTATATTGCTTTAAATAGTGTTTAAAACAATATTTTCGATCCTTTATAAGTTTAATATAAGATATTAACAATGTTATATAAACATAGACTAGATTTCATGGGTAAAGATCAAATAGGAAGTTAATTTTCACTAGGAAGGATAGGAAGCCATAGGATTATGACATGTGGCAAATTTTAAAATAAAGAGAAAGTGTATTTTAGTCAATCCAACTCCTTCTTCTTCCTTTTTCAAAACCCAGTAAATTCAAAAACCCATCATTTTCAAAACCCACCATCTTCAACTATTTCTTCACTTTCTATCTCAATAATCACTACATTATAGTGCGATTTTCATCACAAATCAATGATTCAGAACCCGATCAACGTGTTCTTCAGCTTTTTTTTGAAGAAAACCCAGTTTAATTTCATAAAAAAATCTCGTTTTTTCCGGTGATTTTGGAGATAATCACTCGATTCGTTCGATTCAAGCGTTGATAAGTGTTTCAATCATTCAAAATTCATCAATTGTTGAAGAAACCACTTCGATCCATGTAAGAAATTCTTTAATTTCATTTTTACGATCTGGGTTTTTGATTTACTTATTGCGTTTTACGATCATGGCGGGGGTCCGGGGGCGGCAGCCCCCGGTAGCGGGGTCCCAGGGGCGGCAGCCCCTGGCGGGGTCCAAGGGGCAGAGCCCCTGGCTGGTCAGGTCGGAAAATTTTTTTTCTGATTAAATTGCTGTACTAAAAACGCATCAGAAAAATTAATTTTCCAGAAATTGGCTCATTTCGAAGACAATAATTCGTAGACAATTCAGACAGTTCACAGTCCCAGACAGTTCCCAGACAGTTTTATATGTCCATTGCGTTTTAGAAATAAGAGTGTTTTCACAGTCCCAGACAGTTCCCAGACAGTTTCAGTCCTTTCTGGCTATTGCGTTTTAGAAAAAAACATATTTTTAAGTGTTTTTAGTCATTGCGTTTTAGGTAAAACACATTTTTGAAGTGTTTTTAGTCATTGCGTTTTAGGTAAAACACATTTTTAGGTGTTTTCAGTCCATTGCGTTTTAGAATGAGTCATTTTTAAGTCCTTTCTGGCTATTGCGTTTTAGAAAAAACATATTTTTAAGTGTTTTTAGTCATTGCGTTTTAGGTAAAACACATTTTTGAAGTGTTTTCAGTCCATTGCGTTTTAGAATGAGTCATTTTTAAGTGAGTTCTGGCCATTGCGTTTTACAAATAAGACATTTCTTTGTGTTTTTTGTGCATTGCGTTTTAGGTAAAACACTTTTTATGTGTTTTCAGTCCTTTCTGGCTATTCAGTAACGAGCAAGAATGAAGATATAACTGTGATTGGATGAAGAAACAATTGGGTGACAAAGTTGCCATGGTTCAAATCTCAAATCACCTTAAAAACATAACCTAGTATTCTTGTATCTGGAAAGTTTGGTGAGTCTGCAAATATGGAGAGATCGTAATCACATTCTGCATATTCAAAATTCCCTATAGCTCTCTTTAACAGCAAAACGCAATTCATTCAAGAGCTTCCGTAAAACACAAACGTTAGGTAAAACACATTTTTATGGGTTTTTAGTCCATTGCGTTTTATAAAGTACATTTTCTTTTGAGTTTTTAGGCTATTGCGTTTTAGAAATAAAACATTTCTTTGTGTTTTCTGGCCATTGCGTTTTACAAATAAGTCATTTCTTTGTGTTTTTGGTGCATTGCGTTTTAGAAAAATGTCATTTTTTAGGGTTTTTTTTTTCATTGCGTTTTACGTAACTGGGGGTTTTTCTATTGCGTTTTACGCAACTGGGTTTTGAATTTTTTTTTTTGAAAATATAGCAATAGTATACTCGTTTTAAAGATAAAAAAACGCTCGTTTTTTTGGTGCAATTTTTATAAAAAAATAATGTCGTATGAAAGAGTTATTAACGTTTAAAAAATGGGGGGGAATTGGAGGAGAGAGAAACTATTGGCTTACTTGACTAGAATGCCCCTGAAAAAAGTCACGCGCCTCTTTTCTTACTTTCAATCTCCCTGATTTAATCTTAGCCCTTGATTAACTTAATGGATGGTCAAGATCACTTCCTATCCTTCCTAGCCAAATTAACTTCCTATTATATCTCCACCCCTAGATTTCATATACAAAATGTCTTATCGTACAAAACGTACAAAAGACATGAAAAAGCAAAAAAAAATACAGTGGCATTTTCGTAATTATTTACATTGCAGAGTAATTATCAAAACTACTCTACACATGTTTTTGTAGAGTAATTTTGATCTTGTAGAGTAATTTTGTAGAGTATTATAATTACTCTACAAATGATCTTGTATGATAATTTTGATCTTGTAAGGTAATTTTGTAGACTACTATAAATGATTTTGTAGAGTAATTTTGAATTGTATGTTGTTTAATAAACTTGCAGAGTAATTTTGATACACTTGTAGAGTAATTTTGATACATTGTACACACTTTTAAAATAATTTTGATAATTACCATACAAGATCAAAATTACTCTATAAGATACACTGCTAGAGTAATTTTGATAATTACGCTAGAAGATCAAAATTACTCTACAAGAACATTTTATAAAATTAGTCTACAAGATCAAAATTACCCTACAAGATCATTTGTAGAGTAATTTTGACAATTACTCTACAATGTAAATAATTACGAAAATGGCACCGCGTTTTTTAAGCAAAACCTTTAGTTCGTACGTTTTGTATGTTAAAGTTATTTGCATTTGATCTTTTGCCAAACAAAATCATATCGATTGATAATTTGATATACATGCCATTTAACAAAATATTCTGATTCTATCGCGATCCATATAATAAGAACAACAAATACTAAATAGTTATTTAGGTAACATTGAAATCATTTAACCGATCACCAGCAAAAATAGATCATTTGTAGAGTAATTTTGACAATTACTCTACAATGTAAATAATTACGAAAATGGCACCGCGTTTTTTAAGCAAAACCTTTAGTTCGTACGTTTTGTATGTTAAAGTTATTTGCATTTGATCTTTTGCCAAACAAAATCATATCGATTGATAATTTGATATACATGCCATTTAACAAAATATTCTGATTCTATCGCGATCCATATAATAAGAACAACAAATACTAAATAGTTATTTAGGTAACATTGAAATCATTTAACCGATCACCAGCAAAAATATTCTGATTCTATCGCGATCCAGATAATAGTTATTTAGGTAGCACCGGTGAGAACATCCACAAAAGTAACAAGTGATGTGATTTATTAAATTTGCAGAACTTCGATGATTTTTGATATATACTACCACCATTTTCATACCAAAAGACTAAATGAGATTTGAAATTTTCAGGATGGAGTACGATAAAAGTATATTGGGTGGGGTACGTTTAGCCAAACCTGTTTAGAGGGTGGCACCAGTGGCCACACCCAACAAAGTCTTGAAATTTTGAATAGAACTCCCTTTTGGTCCAACAGCCTTATGAGCAAGATCTTTCAGTGCTACAATTCTTTCTTTCCGCCCTTTAGATGATGCATCGGCTGATAAAACTTGCTCTAAAGCACGACAAGTTCCTTGTTTCGTAAAATTCCCACCTTCAATTCGCACCCCGATCCCCCAAACTATCTCAACCATCCAAGTATTTATCGGTTGGTCCCCTATAAACGGCCTACATATCATTGGAACACCAGCTCCTATACTCTCCAACACTGATTTCCATCCGCTGTGTGTTATAAACACCCCTATTGCAATATGTTCCAAAACTTGTACCTGTGGCGCCCAGGGTACAATTTTTCCCAATCCATTTGCGGTTGTTGTCTCTAAAAACCCTAATGGTAAATGCCTCTGTGAATCCTTGTTTATCGACCAAAGAAACGGGGTTTTGGTCGCTTCGAGTGCTTCAGCCAACGCAACTAGCTCGTGGGGCGGAGGAGAAAACTTTGTGCCAAAAGAAATGTATGCAACTGATCCTGGCTTTTGATTATCTAACCAAGTAATGCAACAAAACTCATCATGTTTTGATGGTGAGGATACAAGATTAAATGGACCAATGTTGAGGAAGTTGTTGTACATTGAAGAGAGGTTTTTAGTGAGATCCGGGTCTAGTTCTTGGAAATAGTTAATGAGAACCGCGGTTGCTTTGGTTAAGGTTCTTCCCATTCTATGTGGCATGGTTGCAAAAGGTGAGTCAAGGTCTCCCAAGATGACTCCACTCGGTAAGTCACCTAGTGGAATCGATGTGAGTCCAGGGATCAAGTCGACGATTTCATCATTAAGCCCTCCTGAACCTGTAAATGCAGATGTACTCAATACAAAACAAAGCGGTACCACCTAGGGGTGTTCAAGTTCTGATATCCGGAATTTTGGATATCCAAAAATTTCGGATAGTGGATTTAAATATTTTTATTAAAATTATTTCGGATATCTAATATATCAGAAATTTATAATTATTTTTTATTATTTAATAAATTTTTAAAAATATTGCGGATGTCTAAAATATCCAAATTTTTAAAAAGCACAATCCAAATCCGAACATGTCAAATATCCAAATTTTTAGATATTTCGGATAATTCATATTCGGATTTATTTTAACACCCCTAGTATCACCGACGTCAATTTGTAGGTAATCCAGTAATAAACACCCCTACCGTTGGAAATCTTGCGTTTGGTAATCTCATTTGCCACGGATTATTCACCGATATATGCATGATATATGTTAAAAAAATCACGGTTTTATATGGTCACATTCTTTCGGAATCAATTTTATACGGATATATGCCTGTACCAGTTTCATTGATGATTTAATGGGATAGTATGGTAAGCTGTTATGTAACCACTTTCCGTCTCACACTTAAAACAAATGTTACACATGTATTATGCGGTTTTCACAGTTTTCAAGGTGTTCTTGGTTCTGAAATAAACATATTGGAAATGGAAATGGGTATAGTGGTACATGTATAGAAAAAGTTTATATGATACTTTACCTTTTAGCTCAGCATATTTTTCTCTAATGAGATCAGTATAGATATGTGTCGAAAGAGAACAAGCTCCCGCAGTCCAAAGAGCCACCCAGGGAACCTTCAACTCCTCGGCCAAATCAGCCGAGAACCACAAAAAAGCATCCACCACTAGACAACTAATTTTCATCCCAACATCCTTTTCGGCCACTTGAACACCCCTCTTGAATTCCTCCTCGGCCACAGCCAAAAAATAGTTAACATCCTCATGAATCTTCCTTGGCAAAACATATCCCTCCGGTAGCCCGTCCGATACATCATACCGCAATATGTTATCACATCCGCGCTCAGAAAACAAAGCGCGGTTAGTTCTTTCAGTGCTGAAGAAGGAGAAAACCACTGCGGGTGTGGCCGCAGCTAGTCTCCGGACGAGAGTTAGGAGGAGTTGAGGGTGTGAGGCAAAAGGGAATGCGAAAACCGCAACATGTCGGTTGCGTACGCTGCCCTTGCCGTTGCTGATGGTCTCCATTTGGAGGGTATTATTCGGGAGGAAAACGGGCGGTTACTGAGTCGTAGGAAAGTGGTTGATATTGAAGTAAACGGTTGTGGGAGGTGTATACTAAATACTGGTTGGTATGCATGGGCGATTGAGCTTGAAAAATGGGTGTAGGTGTAGGTGTAGGGCGATACTCACGTGTCATGATCAATCGAATTGATTGTTTGAATTAAAATGGTGCGGATGAACTTATAACACGTCAAGTGTTGGAAAAAGGTTAACTTTTTCAACCAAATCATTATGAAACACCACTAAATTCTTTTATGAACAATGGAATGCAATAATAGATTTTAATAATCTCACTATTGTCTGTTGGTTTCAACTTTACAAATTTTCATTGATGGTCCCATCTTTTTACATTTGGCCTTAAATGGACCCTGACTAGCAGAACTCTAACGCCGTTAGGCTCCGGTCGTCGGAAAAACATTTTTGGTCGGAAAAAGGTTCTTAAAGGTATGATCTATGGTTACAAACAAGTTTGGGATGAAAAATTGAGTTTTCCGGCTAAAAAGTCAAGTAATTTTGTTGCTGGCTCTGTATGTAGGTTTTGTTCTGCTGGATGTTTTTGGTTGTATGTTACAGGTTTCCTTGTATTGTTGTTTGTAGTTTTGGGGCTCTCTTACCAGGGTAGGTGCGTTTTTAATGATATTTTGCCTAGCTTGCCTTTCAAAAAATAAAATATAAGAACAAGTTTTACTATATAGACAAAAATCCATGGCTTATGAACACGATGGTTTTTAAAAAAATTAAATTTAAGCATATTTTGTTTCTTTTATTAATTTTAGGATATGATATTTTACAAGATCGCATGTATGTTGTTGTGATGCACTTATTTTTATTTGATATTCTTACTTATTCTTTTTTTACCAAATGGGTCAACAACCGGGCTAATTTTATTCTCTAATGGGTTGGTCTTTAAAAGTTAAGCTAAATCGGAAATAAGGCCTTTCATGTATGAGTTGAATGTAGCCCAAAAGCTATTTCGGAATGCATAAAAGAAATGTGAATATGGAGTCCTTAAGGTGCAGTTTTTGTGGTCATGAAGATGAAGGCCTTTTGTATTTATTTATAGTTATGGATGAATGGTTTCAACATCATTTTTCGATTGACAATCACCTCCATGCATATTTGAGTCAAATATTTGCATTTATATATAGTTATTGATGATGTGTAAATGTGAATGTGATTAATAGGTGGGTGCACAAACGTCATTAAATCCCCATGACCGGTTTTGAAATACCTTAACCGAAAATTTAGATTTTAGTTATGACCTAACTGAACCTTTTCATGCACACCCTTAGAATTACTAACAAGTGTTGTGTTTTTCGTTGCATCGCGAATTAGGTTTTGGTTATGGCTCAAAACCGAACCGCCCCATACATAGCCCTAAACTGACCAACCTAAGTGATATGTTTCCCGCCGCATCGCGCGGGTAAACGACTAGTATATATATATATATATATATTTAAATATTTTAGCATTTAGCTTGGGGGGAGGGGTTTAGGTTTTTTTAGGTTATTTTGTTGTGTTCACATTGGTTCTTGCGGTTCTCGCAATAAAGGTGGTTCTCGCATGAACCATAACCTATATATATATATATATATATATATATTTAAATAATAATAAGTAAAAATTACTTATACACACACACACACGCATATATATATATATATATAGAGGCCGGTTAATGTACAATAGGGTTTATCGTACATTACGTACGCGATAACCCCAGCCGTCAGATCTTCATCTCCCATGCGATTTAATACCTCCATGCGAACTGTACGAGCTGTGCGAATTCAATCTTCCACATGCGATTTTCTCCATCTACACACCCCATGCCATTTTTCACATTACCCCATGCTAACCATTTTTTCACATGCGATATTCAATTTTCCACATGCGATTCTACACACCCCATGCCATTTTTCACATGACCCCATGCTAGCCATTTTTTCAAATGCGATATTCAATTTTCCACATGCGATTCTACACACCCCATGCCATTTTTCACATTACCCCATGCCATTTTTTCACATGCGATATTCAATTTTCCACATGCGATTCTACACACCACATGCCATTTTTCACATTACCCCATGCTAGCCATTTTTTCACATGCGATATTCAATCTTCCACATGCGATTCTACACATCCCATGCCATTTTTCACACTACCACTTGCTAACCATTTTTTCACATGCGATATGTATTGAATTCGCACCAGATCCGCACCTGATCGAACGGCTGGGATGATCGCGTACGTATCGTACGATAAGCACATTTGTATTTCACTTTATTACCTCTATATATATATATAATGATGTATATGATTTTATATAAAATGATAGTTATCATTAATATAGATTAATCAATAAATAATAAATGAGTCGAGCTTGAACCGAGCCTGGGTTTGAAAAGCTGGCTATGAATAAGCTCGAGCCTTGATAAGTTAAACGAGATCGAGCTTCCTTGAGCTCGTGCTCGACTCAGCTCATTTACACTCTTACCTATATCTACACGTTGCAGGATTTGAATTAGGGATGAGCAAATAGTACCCATAGGTACCGACTGTATTGTGTCGGGTGGTCATTTTCGGTACCCATGTTTTTTTTTCCATTTTCGGGATCGTTACTTTCGATTCGGTATAATACCATTCCGAGCACTTTCAGTACATGTACCGACACCTTTTGTTTACGATTTTCAGGATCTGTACTTTTGGTACCGGTATGGTTCAGTACCCCCTGTACGGTATCGAACTCATTCATGATTTGAACCTTACACATATTGATTACAACAAAGCCACCATACCAGACCACTATGTCATTTAGTAAAAGTTTTAGTAGATTTTTTATATATATAACCAAGTATATTTTTACTTTTTAATAGTTGCTTTTAATTATACTACATACATATTAGGGGGAAGGATCCATTAAAAAGTGGATTTTGCCTAAGTAGTCTAAGAAGGATTGTGATGATGACATGTGACACTCCAAATAAGTAGGAATGAAGGGCATATTGGTCCTTATAAATATGAGTGAAAATGACATGTGACACCCCTTTTGTTTTTTTAAAAATACAAAAAAAAAATCTAGTAAAAAAAAATCTAGCACAAAAAAACTAGTACAAAAAATTCTAGCACAAAAAATGTAGTACAAAAAATATAGCACAAAAAATCTAGTAAAAAAAATATAGCACGAAAAAATTCAGCAAAAAAATGTAGTAAAAAAAATCCAGCACAAAAAATTTAAGACAAAAAAATTCAGCACAAAAAATTTAGCACAAAAATATAATACAAAAATTCAGCACAAAAAAATGTTATACAACATAGAAATACAACACATTAAGTGGGTTTTTTAGTTATCATATTTTATATAGCAATATGGTACTCAAATTAAAGATAAAAAGACGCTCGATTTTACGGTGGAATTTTTATAAAAAAATAATGTCGTATAAAAAAGTTATAAACGTTTAAAAAATGGGGGTGTAATATGCATGTGTCTTGCATGTGGGGAGAGAAAGTCCATAAATATGATTTTCCAAATATACCATTGCACTTCTCCTATCTCCTACCATTTCATCTTAACCATTGATTTGAAAAATTAATGGTTAAGATTTTTTCTCATCCTACTTAGGGAAAATTAACTTTTTATTTGATCTTACCCCTACATATTAGTATTTAATATTCTATAAATATTTTTTTTGAAAACTGAAAATATTTATTTTTTCGATTTCCCTCCTACCAAATCTCTT
Organism: Helianthus tuberosus; assembly: GCA_030545235.1. Lineage (NCBI taxonomy): Eukaryota > Viridiplantae > Streptophyta > Magnoliopsida > Asterales > Asteraceae > Helianthus > Helianthus tuberosus. The sequence continues at coordinate 120,381 of JARYGA010060722.1, forward strand.
TTCCCTCCATCTCAAAGACAACTTTTCCCCCAAGCAAATTCAATTTCCCTCCCAAAAAATCGAAGCGTAAACATCTGCTACGTGTACCTTATTCAACCCCATCTATAGCACTACATAAATACATAACAGATACCCATTCTTTTTTTTTTTTCGCAAAATATATGGGTCTGTTTGGTAAACAGCTCTTAAACCACATTTTGAACTATGAAATATCAAGTTTGACCTAAAAATCAAGTTTCATCTATCACTTTTATATATCAGGTCGCTTTGGCATTTTACACAAAATGTTTTGTGAAATTAAGTAACAAATCAATATGAACTGAAAGAATCTTTTTAGTTTCTTAAATTAAATAATTTATCTGGTTATCTGCTATTTTTATTCAATTACCATCGAGCCGACATTGTATAAACCAACTAATAATTTCAATTATTTTGATTAAATTACTACAAGAGATCATATATTCTCAACACTTAATCATATTCCACTCATACATTTAATTCAAACCTCTTAGACTCAACATTTTAAAATAATCGTTCCATTTATCTTTTAACAGTGTAACCTATTTAATTAGAGTTGCATTTGATTTATAACATACAACCTTTTTATTTAAAAGTTGCAAATTATAATAATAAAGTTGCATGTTCAATATGCTTTTATAACTTTTAGAAAAAAAGTTGCATTAGATTTTTTTAATGCAACCTTTATGTTGAAACAAGTTGCCTTAAAGTCAAATACACCTATTTGAAAAATTGTGTTTTTAAAAAAGTTGCATTAACTTATTTTCTAATAGTAATGGATGTAATATATGTATCCATATTATTTTGGTTGCTATACCGAGTGATAGTATCACACCAATATTATAACGAACCGAATGAATACCTATCAAATGCCGGCCGCCACGCGCGAGAGATTTCACTAGTAAGTTTAATTTATAAAATACAATTTTTATGACGCTAAAAGGATGCCACAAAAAAAGTCATAAATTTGTTGAATTTTATAAACCATGATTTTTTTTTCTTATCACACGCTTTGGAATGTCATAAAATTGTTTTGTTTCTTTTTTATGACGCTTAAAAGATGACACACAAAAAAGGGTGTCAAAAATTTATTAAATTTTGTAACTCATGACATTTTTTTTCTTGACACACACTTCTGAATGTTATAAAATAAGTGTGTGTCATTGTTCGCGTGTCAAGATAGGTGTATTTTCGAGTAGTGACACCACTCTTTGATGGTGATTTTTTTCAAATTGGAAGGATCCATGGTTTCCGGTAGTCGGCACGTTACAACGGTGATTATTTCTCCGGCATCTCAGGTAAATCCAGGGGCGCAGGATATGAGGGGCCGGGGGGGGGGGGGGGGCGCCCGACCCCCCGAACTTTTTGCGGAGTAGTGTTACGTATCTATTTTTCGTATAGAAATTTTTAGGTTTATACGTTTCCGCCCCCCGGTTAAAAAAAATAGGTATATATTTTTTTGGACCCCCCGGTTTAATTTTTTTTTTTTTTGGTATATACGTTTTCGACCCCTCCGGTTTTATAAAAAAAAAATTTATATAGCCTAAATAAAATTATTTAAATAGCCCATTATAACTTGGATTGTATGTTTATTACTTGGCCCATTAATGATAAGCCCAAAAAAAACCCAATGTATAAGAGATTGGGACTTGGGAGTTAAACGCTGTTGCTGCTAACCGGTAAAAAAAAAAAACAAACTGCTTGCTTGCTAGCTAGCTGCTGCTAACTGGAGACGAGGAGAACAGAAGAAACAAAACGCAGGTGCGGATTTGACAATTGGAAAAAAGTTAATGATGGGGATAAATGTCCATTGTTGAAGCACATTCAATCTTCAACTCATAAAAAAGCTTTTCTATTATATACGAACTTGTTGAATCAAAAAGCACACCTTGAAACTTTCATAGAAACGCAAAGTGAAGAGTCAATTAGGAAGAACCGGTTAAGATTAAAAACCACAATTGATGTAGTTCGTTGGTTGACATACCAAGCTTGTGCCTTACGAGGACATGATGAATCTTCCACTTCTAAGAATCAAGGTAACTTTCGTGAATTGCTAAAACTTATAGCCTATTATAATGATGATGTTGCAAAGGTTTTGGAAAATGCTCCATTTAATTGCAAGTATACATCTTCCGATATTCAACAAGAAATTCTTAGTATCATGGCAAATAAAGTCCGTAACCATATACGTAGTGAAGTGGGGGATTCATGGTTTTGTGTCATGGTTGATGAGTCACGGGATGAGTCAAAAAAAGAGCAAATGGCGATAGTTTTAAGATTTGTTGATGTTGAAGGGGTGATACGGGAAAGGTTCTTGGATTTAGTTCATGTTACAGATACTTTATCAGCGACCTTAAAAGTAAATTTGTGGAATACACTATTGCATTACAATTTTGATGTTAGTAAAATCCGTGGTCAAGGCTATGATGGTGCTAGCAATATGAGAGGAGAATGGAACGGGTTGCAAGCACTTGTTCGGGAATATAGTCCTTACGCATATTATGTTCACTGCTTTGCTCACAGGTTAATTACTTGTTCTTTTTTTAACTTTCTTTCTTCGGGTTTACTAAAATACTCTTATGGTTGTTAAATTACATTTTTGTTTTTTGCTCACACGTTACAACTTGCCTTGGTTTGTGTCTCAAGGGATGTGACTCCAGTACACCAATTCTTCTCAAACTTAGTTTTCATAATTAATGTGGTGTGTGCTTCAAGTAAGCGTCATGATGAGTTACAAATGGCGAAGGCAGATGAGACTAAAAAGTTATTAGAATTGGGTGAAATCAAATCGGGAAAAAGACAAAATCAGGTTAGGACATTACGAAGGGCTGGTGATACACGTTGGGGTTCTCATTTTAAATCTATTTGTAGTTTGGTTAACATGTTTGATGTCACCCGTGCTGTTCTCAAGGGAATAATTGAAGACACGTCTCATGCTACTGGTTCTCAACGTGGAGATGCTAATATAGCTTACAGTTACTTGCAATCATTTGAATTTGTGCTTGTTCTTCACTTGATGAAAGAAGTAATGAGTAAAACGGAAACACTTAGTCAAGCATTACAAAAGAAATCCCAAGACATCCTTAATGAAATGGAGTTAGTTTCTGCAACAAAGGTTAGTCTAACTAATTTTAGAAACACTGGATGGGATTCTTTACTTGAAAAGGTTCGGTTTTTTTTTGTGAAAGGCATGACATAGATATTCCTGATATGAGTTCTCCATATACTTCTACTCGGTATCGGCCTCGTAAAAAAGATCTTCATGTTACATTTGAACATTATTACCGGGTAGATTTGTTTACAGAGACATTGGACAAACAACTACATGAGCTGAATAGTAGATTCAATGAGCAAGCGACAGAGTTGTTATCTCTTAGTGCGTCTTTATGTTCAAAAAAGATTAATATTGATCAGATTGTTCTTCTTGTTGAGAAGTATTATCCTAACGATTTTACAGAGAAAGAAAGGACTCTATTACGTGGTCAATTGGATAATTTTCAAGTTGAAAGAAAAAATAATCCCAAGCTAAGTGAGGTATCAACTCTTTCTGATCTTTGCAAAACTCTTGTGCAATGTCAGAAAAATAACACGTACAAATTGGTTGAAAAAGTGTGTCGGCTAATCTTGACGCTTCCAGTTTCGACTGCAACAACGGAAAGAGGATTTTCAGCAATGAAAATATTTAAGAATCGACTTCGCAATAAGATGTCAGATCAGTATCTTGCAAACAGTATGGTGATTTACATAGAAAAGGAGATTGCTGAGAACTTTGATTCGGAGTCCATAATTGACGAATTCAAAAATCTTAAAGGAAGACGAGCAGAACTCTAATTCTTCATCCAGGAGAACCGACCACCGGGTACCCACCTTCCTCTTCTTTTTAATGTTTTCGTGTCTTTGTTCAATTGTTTGTTAAACAATGTTTACGTTTTAATGTTTGAGAACGAATTTTATTTGATATTAATATTTGACCCGATCCGACCCGAATCGAATCACCGACATCCGACCCGAACAAAGAAATTTTTTTTAGGTCCGGTACCTTCCGCCCCCCCCCCCCCCCCCCCGAACATTTTTTCCAAGCTTCGCCACTGGGTAAATCGACGACTTTTGTTTTCTCTTGGATTTGTAAGGTCATGTTCACTGGAGTGGCTTTTGTGTAGTTTTTTTACATGTATCCTTCCAATTACGTGTCTCATAGCAGGGCATATACACCCAAACAAAGAGTGCGCGTGAGAGATAAAAGAGACGCGAGAGCAGCCAAAGAGAATGTTTTGAAAGGTATTCGCTAAGTAGTTACAAAGAGAACAAGAAGCCACCATTGGTAATGACCTTTGAAAGATCATCAATGGAAACGAAGACTGCAGTGAGAAGGACTGCAAGAAAAGGCTACTGAAAACGCAATATAGTTGAGTTACTAGCTTCCGTATCATTTTTGTTTTGGAATTATGGTACTGATGGTAGGTGTAGCTATATATTAATCATTAAGGTATGGTATGTATCCGGTTAATTTGGATATGTATTGATATTATCTTCTTTTAGTCCTTTTGTTATATCAAAGAAATGATTATCAAATAAACGTTTTGATTTCTCTTTTTCAGGAAAAGGAAGGTTTGCCAGCTTTCCCTATGGGAAAGATTGATCAGACTCGCATGTGGAAAGTAGGTGAACAAGATGTTAATTCACAAAGTGAGTCTGGTGCCCGCTGATTTGGGTTGCTGGTCATGGACAACAAGATGCTTTAAAACTTTTACTAAAACACAAGGCTGATGTAAGGCTTCAATGAAGACTATTTCTTTTGTTTTTGATTTATTTTATGTTTTTTTTTTTAATTTTGATTTGTTGCATAGATACTCTCTCCATTGAACAACTATTTCTTTATAATCCATTTTCAATTAGTGTTGTAAAAAATGTATAGTAATTCGTTCTTTAATAACATGTTGTATGTAAAATTTCTAAACACTACCCGTGTTTGCACACGGGTTTTACTACTAGTAAAGAATAATATACTAAAAGATATATTTCTACTTCGAATTTAAAATATAAATATAATAACAGCAAGGACGAAAGGTAATCAACTTACTTTTTCAATTGTTCATGATAAATTGTTTTGATCTACATCTTAGTTATTAACAACATTGAAATATTGAATTGCTTTATTTGTATGAAACATTTAGTGTGAAATAGCATTGATGAGTAACGTTTCTAACATGGTGAGTTATGTGACTATCCTAACTTGCATGTGATGAGACTATTCCTTATTCATATGTCTTAACTAAAAATGCTTAGTTTGTCATGACTAGTCATTATAATACTTATTTATGTAGACTATTTATGCTTACTTTTTAAATTGTTGGTGACAAAATTGTTTTAATCTACATCTTAGTTATTAACAACATTGAATTGATTTATTTGAATGCGAAAGAAGAAAAACATCTAGTGTGAAATAACATTGATGAGTAACCTTTCTAACTTGGTGAGTCATATGACTAACCTAACTTGCATGTGATGAGACCATTCCTTATTCATGTGTCTTAACTAAAAATGCAAAAAAATATCCAGTGTGAAATAACATTGATGAGTAACGTTTCTAACCTGGTGAGTCATGTGACTAACCTAACTTGATGTGACGAGACCGTTACTTATTCATGTTTCTAACTAAAAATGCTTAGTTTGTCACGACTAGTCATTATTATACTTCGTTTTGTAGACTAACGATTACTTTGTCATGACTAGTCATTATTATTTGTTTACCTTTTAATAGGCCCTTAATGGTTTAGACCTTTTACTGGTTAAGCACTTAATAGTTTAGACTGTTTGTTTCACAAGTAGATGTCTGAATGGTTTAGAGATTTGCCTCTGAATGGTTAAGAATTCTACTGAGTCTGAATGGTTAAGACCTCTAATTTGAATTGGTCAGACATTTGTCTCTGAACGGTTAAACATTATACTGGCTCTTAATGGTTTAGATATTTTACTGGTTTAACACTTAATAGTTCCTGGTTTATTATTTAATCATTAAGAAGTTTTCAATCAGCCTTTAAATACAATACCATTTTAAATTTTAGTCTTATATTTGTTTATTGATAGAATCAATATAAATCTCATATTGTTACCCAATTCCTTTCCAATAAAAAAGGTATGAGTTTCCTTACCATTTTAAATTTTAGTATTATATTTGTTTATTGATATAATCAATATCAATCTCAGGGTATTAGGAGTGGTTAAACACTTGAGAGTGGCAAATTAAAAAATCAATCAATGAGAGTGTGTCATGTCAAAATGGTAAACTATGCTCAAAAGTGTTGGCAATGGTTAGACACTTGGTGAAATGGTAAACTTTAAAAAAAAAAGGAAAAATGTGTGATTGGTTGAGAGATGGCATGGACCCCACCCACACACCCCCTCTCTCTCTCTCCTTCCTCCCCTCACCGCATCGTCATCCCTTCACCGATGTTTAATGAAACCGAGTGGCAAAGGGGGTTGGCGACGGTGTTACCGAATGACAAAGGGGGTTGGCGGCGGTGTTACTGCGTGGCAAACCCTCTTGCCGAACCACTTTACCGCACCACTCCTAACACCCTCATATTGTTACCCAATTCCTTTCCAATAAAAAAAGGCAAGAGTTTCCTTAGTAATTATTTATGTATGGTAAGTTCTCATATAACATTTATAACTTATAATAATTTTTTAAAACAACAAACTTTTATTAAAAACAGACAAAAATAGACCAAAATAACAAGAGACTACTCAAACACAACCAGAAAATTACATACTAAGAAGCGGAGTTTTAAGCCACTCGATCCAGTTAACGTTAAACTTACTATTACGACTAGAAAACCATAAAAAAACACAGAGCAACAATCGAGTCAAAAATACTTTCTTGCTTGACTTCTTGATGCCCAAAAACTGTTTCATTCTGAGCTCTTCAAATGGTCCACCAAACTGTAAAAAGAATAAGCTCAATCACCTACCTCTTCTTTTTACTGAATGTGCTCACATCCAACCAAATGAAGGATCATCTTTGGAGATTTAGTATCCGGAAAATTAAGATTCAACCAAGGCCGAATAGGCGAATAGCAAACCGCATCTTCATAGCGTCAAAACATTTACCAAAAATATAATCCACCGATTCAACCTTTTGCTTACATGTGACTAAGTAGCTCACTTATAATCATTCAAACAATGTTTTTTTTTTTTTTTTCAACTTATGGTTTAAAGTGTGTTTAAAACAATATTTTCGATCCTTTATAAGTTTAACTAGCCTAAGAATTACATCATGCGCCGCCTTTTCTTTTTTCTAATTTGTATTAACTAGTATTAAGCCCCACGCGTTGCGATGGAGGCGTAAAACCGTGAAGTTGCGGTGTGTTAATGTGGATAAATTAGACCGAAACATAAAACATAGAAAATAGTAACTAAGTAAATATTCGACATGCGCGTTGCGACGAACCTATCAAACGGGAAAAAAATTGACGACATAAATACGTTGAACCACACGTGTACGTTGCGTCATTTTAACTCGCGAGATTTAGAACGAAGCATAAAAACAAAAGGTAAAAACGTTGAACCACACATGAATGTTGCATCGTTTAACTCGCAAATTTTAGAAAAAAACGTATAGCGAAAATTTTGTGAAATATGAAAATATAGATGACTAAAGTTGAAAGTAAAAAAGTTACGAGGTTAAATTGGAAAAGATAAAAAAAAACTTTTAGGTATAAAGTAAAAAACAAATTAGTTGTGGGTTAAAAGTGTAATATTTTTTGAAAAACCTCTCTAAGCATAGAGTACAACTTCTGCACTAAAGTGTTGCTAATTTATAATAGGTAAATCTATTATATATAATAAACAAAAAAAATTTGGGACACTTGGCACAATATTAGAGCTTCTCAGGATGCATTTTGGCGAGAAAATGAGATGGATTCCTTTATTGCTCGCGGATCCTTTTTTACCTACCCGACCCATTGATTTTGGACCCTATATATTTATCTATCTAAATTCTAAATCCTTTTTTCCTTTCATTCAACAACACTCCTCTGTCACCATTTTCGAAACCCTAGCGCCGCATACCCATATTCTTCAAAGATCCTTTGTTCCCTGCATCATCCCTTCATCTTCTTCGGTTTATCTGGCTTGATTTCTTAGGGCTTTCTCGGTTATACATCTGATTTCTGAATCCCGTTTCTAATTTTGTTATTGATTGTTTTTTTTTTCATCCAGGCAAAAAACGCTTGAAACTCATCAGATCCGGTGACGATTCTCACCGTCCGGCCAAAGCGCACGCGGTTTTCCGACGAGGTTTCCGCTGGTGGTGAAATATCCGATGAAGAGGCTGTTTTCGTTCAGTTGCTTGAACAAGAGCTTGAGAAGTTCACTTCCTTCTTCGTTGAGAAGGAGGAAGAGTATATTATTAAATTGAAGGTATTACAATATCAGATCTGGATTTGTTTCACATTTTTGTGATATTTGTTTGTGTTTAGATTGTTTGCGGATGAATTTTAGGCAGAATGTTCTAATTAGGTCATTGAATTTAGGTTTTTGATGCGTAGTGTGCTTATAATGTTATAACGTTATGTTGAGTTTGTTGAATTAGATTACTTGCTGCTATTCATCATTAGGTTATGATTCTGTTAGTGTGTTGTGAATTCGGTTTCCTATAGCTTAGTGTGCTTATAAGTTATAATCTGTTGAACTGTGTTCGTATATAGTCTATATAGATTATTTGCGAATGAATTTTAGGCGAAACATGTTATGCGACTCATCGTTAGGTCATGTTTCTGTTACTTTGTGTCTGAATTCAGTTTTTGATGCGTACTGTGCTTATAATCTTATATCGTCACTATCAGGTTTGTTAAACTGTATGTCGATTCTGTAGTTGAAATTGATTTTATACGTTTTTATTATTCTTGTGTAAAAGTCGCATAATTCTTGTGGGTTTTTATCAAGTTTTTGACCTAATCATCCGACGTTTGAATTACTTAATTTTTTCATCATAAACTTGATTACTTAACAATCTTACTATCAGGGTTTATTTAGTTTGAATATCGCATGTTAATTTTAATTTCCTTAATAAATTATAAAGAAATTACACCGATTATAATCGTATTATCGGTTTATTTATTGATGGGTCATTATCGTTTGCACTCTAAATCATATTATTTAGTCCAAACCATATATTGTCAAAAGAAGCATTTTTTTACTCTTAAATGATGTCAATATATGTGCTAGACCTTTACGATAAGTCCATTTAATTGAATATGGTATTTACGGGTAGGTGGTTGTGGTATTTTGGCCACAGTTCAGAAAGAAAGGTTGTTCCACCAGTGGATTTCAAAAGTCACCACAAAACCTCCTGGAAATATACATGCAAAGGTAACATCCTTCTTTTACTTCTCCTAATTTACGATTTTAGATTATTCCAGTAATATGACTGCTCATAAGATTTATAGTTTACTGGAAAAACAAATTATATTTTTTTTATGATTTCATAGGTGGTTGTTATGAACGCTTAATTGATGTAGATAAAAGGGAACAAACGCGACAAACTTTGTAAGCCCATGTTTTCATCTTCTTAATAATTTGACATCAATCCCTGAATTTATTTATTGTTGTATTTTTTGTGATTCGACACATTTAATTTCTTGCCAATGCACTTCATGGTGAAGAAAGGTATTTCATGACCCCTCATGGCTCATGCTCTGCAACTATAAGAGTATACATATGCTACCCTTACAAATCGTGTAACACCAACCTTTCATATTCCATCTTTAGAACATGGTCACACCAGTCAACATGTACTATAGATGAACCTTCTAGAACTTCAATGTCTTCACTAGATTAAAAATCATGAACAACTTTACTTATATTTTATATTTACCAACTTGAGATTGAAATATAAATTTGTTTTTGTTGCAGGTCATGGAGCTTGTGACGAAGGAAAAGTTGGTTATGAAATTTTGCTTTGAGAGACATAGCGTAGGGGTTTGGACATCAACAAGAAGGTGCTCTATTACGACTAAATTATTTTTTGAGATTTTCTCACTTGTATGTATAGATGATCAATTTACTTGTAAAGGGGTGGATTTGGGTTATGTTTCATCTCGAACGGGTCAAATGGCGATTTAAAAGAGTTAGGTCAAAAGGAGTCTTGGTTGAAAGTTTCCGAAGTGTATTGAAATAATATAAGTAATCGGGTTTGGCACATTTAATTACTTGAAAATGTTTAAATTTTTGGCCGAAAAATGACCAGCCCTGTTTTGACCCATAGCAGAAAAAAATAATCTTTTGATGTTTTATCTAGCCTCCCCATTTGTTACTTGTGTTGACCATGATTCATTATTTTTATCACTGGCTCTGTTTTATTTTGTATCGTCATGCAACTTTTTTGGTGTTGTCATATAATCATATATATAAACTCTTTCCAGGGAGAAAATAAACCGAGTTCTTGACTTCCTCATGACGGGCACTCAACATCAATTGGTTATTTGTTGGGCAAGGACGTGCACTAATTGTTATTATGTTTACAGTGTTACATAAATCTTGTCACCCGAATTTTATTTTATGTTTATTATTATGTTCATCGTATATACATTAATATGATGAAAATTGGCTTTTGTGCAGGACCAATTTCACTGTCACCGCATGGAGTTCTTTTAAATTAGACTTTTTGGCTTCAAAGTCAACATTGATGTGAGTGTTTAATTGGGATAACCAATTCAAGTGGATAGTTGAATGGTTTATATAGTCTTCATTAATGACTCTATTGGTGAAGCTTAAAGGATATCTCTTTGCCAATGTGCAGAGAAAAGACTTAAAGGAGCTTGAGAAGCAAGTTATGGCTTTCTTTTTTTTCATTTTACATTGGTGTCTAGAATGTAAAAAAAAAGAGAACTGAAAAAGAAGTATATATCGATTTAAAAAGACGCTTTAGCAATGATATTCTATAATTGTTTTGGTATGTTCAACATACCTACGTGTGTATATGTAAATCAAATATATTATTTTACTTCAAAGTTGCATTGCATTAAATATATATAACATTTATTTACATGTAATTTCATTTATGAGAATTTTCTTTTTTTCAACCCGTGTAATACACGGGTAGATAACCTAGGTACCCAAATGCAATTCTACTATTTGTAGCTTCTCAAACATAGTTAAGATATTATAAAACTTATAGTTAAGAGCTTGAAATGCCTCTTAAAAGAGAACTATTGGAGTGTTGACCAAAATTGATTTGACGGATAAAGAGTACAGATGTAGTTGATGTAATAGGGGTGTCGTTTGGGTTATATTATCGGGTTTGGGTTATAGCGGGTCGTGTTGTTTGGGTTTCGAAAGTTTTATATTTAACCCGAGAACCAATCTATATGTTTATCGGTTAATCTGGCTTGGGTTGTTTGGTATTTGGTTTAAACGGGTCGAGTAAATCTGGAATCGAGATGTTGAGAAAAGCTTTGTGCTAATGACATACCCAGTTGAGCTGCTTTTAAAATCAAAGAATAAATCTGAATTATTTATTTTCTTTTCTGCATTTTTAACTTGCCAAAAAGGTTTTACTTTAAAAAGTCAACCAGTTAGTTTTTTATGCTAAGAATCAATAAAAGTTTGGATTTACGCAAGAAACTCGTAACTACAATTTTGGAATTGCAAATTTAAAATTTTTTTTTATAATGTGAATATGGTAGTACTAGGATTGATTTTTTCTTCTAAATGTGAATATGTTATGTTTTTTAGATTACGATTGTTAATAACTTAAATGTTTAAATTGTCTTTCTACATGAACCACATTCATAAGATTCAGTTGAAATTTTATAAAAAGTTGTGATTTTTTGTTTACATTGACTATTTCTACATGACCATATAATATGTATAGGTCTGATTGGATGGGCTTAAGATTTCAGGTTTACCTAATCATAGATTAGTACTAAAAGTTGGAGTTCTGGTAATGCTTCTGAGAAATATCGATCAGCAAAATGGTTTATGTAATGGAACTAGACTTCAAATTACTTTTCTTGGTAAACGAGTGATCAAAGCTGAAGTAATATCCGACGGAAATATTGGAACAAGGGTTTTTATTCCGAGGATTAATATGATACCTTTAGACAAAAAATACCTTTTCAGTTTCAATGCAGACAATTTCCGTTTTCCGTATGTTTTGCAATGATCATTAACAAGAGTCAAGGACAGTCATTATCTAGAGTTGATCTATATCTAAAAGACCTTGTTTTCACTCACGGTCAATTGTATGTTGCGTTATCAAGAGTTAAGACGAGAGAAGGTGTCAAAATTTTAATATTCGATGACGAAGGAAAACCAACCAATGAAACCGCTAACGTCATTTACAAAGAGATTTTTGGAAATTTATGATGTTTAATTTTTTATTTGTTTCCATTGACTTGAAACTTTGTTTCATTCTATTGATGTTATAGTATATTTCTGAGCTGTTAGTTTATTTTCTATTTGGTCAAGTATGTCTTATATTCATGTGCTTTCTTATGTTATTAGTAATGAAAATTGGGCCTTTATGTTATAAAATTAGTGGGTCGTGTATGCATTTATGAATGACAATATTTACTTAAGTTATTGTTAACATATATGAAGACATTTTTTAATTTATTATTGTATTAACAATATTCAATGTTGTGTAAAAGTTTAATGAAATAATATGTTACATTTTAATAAAAATAGATGTTTATTAACTAATAAAATTAAACTACCCGGGAAGCAGTCCCGGGTGATAACCTAGTATAAGATATAAACAATGTTATATAATCATAACTAATAATTTCTCAAAATAAAAATTTAATAAGATAGATGATGCCAAACAAAATCATATCGATTGATAATTTGATATACATGCCATTTAACATAATATTCCGATTCTATCGCGATCCATATAATAAGAACAACAAATATTAAATAGTTATTTAGTTAAAACTCAAATCATTTAACCGATCACCAGCAAACTAAATAGTTATTTAGTTAAAACTCAAATCATTTAACCGATCACCAGCAAAAATAACAAGTGATGTGATTTATTAAATTTTCATACTAAAAGACAAAGACAACCCATAGATTTGATATTTTCAGGATGGAGTACAATAAAAGTATATTGGGTGGGGTACGTTTAGCCAAACCTGTTTAGAGGGTGGCACCAGTGACCACACCCAACAAAGTCTTGAAATTTTGAATATAACTCCCTTTTGGTCCAACAGCCTTATGAGCAAGATCTTTCAGTGCTGCAATTCTTTCTTTCCGCCCTTTAGATAATGCATCGGCTGATAAAACCTGCTCTAAAGCACGACAAGTTCCATGTTTCGTAAAATTCCCACATTCAATTCGCACCCCGATCCCCCAAACTCTCTCAACCATCCAAGTATTTATCGGTTGGTCCCCTATAAACGGCCTACATATCATTGGAACACCAGCTCCTATACTCTCCAACACTGAGTTCCATCCGCTGTGTGTTACAAACACCCCTATTGCAATATGTTCCAAAACTTGTACCTGTGGCGCCCATGTAATGCAACAAAACTCATCATGTTTTGATGGTGAGGATACAAGATTAAATGGACCAATGTTGAGGAAGTTGTTGTACATTGAAGAGAGGTTTTTAGTGAGATCCGGGTCTAGTTCTTGGAAAGAGTTAATGAGAACCGCGGTTGCTTTGGTTAAGGTTCTTCCCATTCTATGTGGCATGGTTGCAAAAGGTGAGTCAAGGTCTCCCAAGATGACTCCACTCGGTAAGTCACCTAGTGGAATCGACGTGAGTCCAAGGATCAAGTCGACGATTTCATCATTAAGCCCTCCTGAACCTGTAAATGCAGATGTACTCAATACAAAACAAAGCGGTACCACCTAGGGGTGTTCAAGTTCTGATATCCGGAATTTTGGATATCCAAAAATTTCGGATAGTGGATTTAAATATTTTCATTAAAATTATTTCGGATATCTAATATATCAGAAATTTATAATTATTTTTTATTATTTAATAAATTTTTAAAAATATTGCGGATGTCTAAAATATCCAAATTTTTAAAAAGCACAATCCAAATCCGAACATGTCAAATATCCAAATTTTTAGATATTTCGGATAATTCAGATTCGGATTTATTTTAACACCCCTAGTATCACCGACGTCAATTTGTAGGTAATCCAGTAGTAAACACCCCTACCGTTGGAAATCTTGCGTTTGGTAATCTCATTTGCCACGGATTATTGACCGATATATGCATGATATATGTTAAAAAACTCAGGGTTTTATATGGTCACGTTCTTTCGGAATCAATTTTATACGGATATATGCCTGTACCAGTTTCATTGATGATTTAATGGGATAGTATGGTAAGCTGTTATGTAACCACTTTCCGTCTCACAATTAAAACAAATGTTATACATGTATTATGCGGTTTTCACAGTTTTCAAGGTGTTCTTGGTTCTGAAATAAACATATTGGAAATGGAAATGGGTATAATGGTACATGTATAGAAAAAGTTTATATGATACTTTACCTTTTAGCTCAGCATATTTTTCTCTAATGAGATCAGTATAGATATGTGCCGAAAGAGAACAAGCTCCCGTAGTCCAAAGAGCTACCCAGGGAACCTTCAACTCCTCAGCCAAATCAGCCGAGAACCACAAAAAATCATCCACCACTAGACAACTAATTTTCATCCCAACATCCTTTTCGGCCATTTGAACACCCCTCTTGAATTCCTCCTCGGCCACAGCCAAAAAATAGTTAACATCCTCATGAATCTTCCCTGGCAAAACATATCCCTCCGGTAGCCCGTTCGATACATCATACCGCAATATGTTATCACATCCGCGCTTACGTAGCGGTGATGTAACGGCCCATCCCCTTGGGGATGAGGCTCTCCATACCCTCCAGTCTCATGATCAATCGAATTGAATGTTTGAATTAAAATGGTACGGTTGGCAATTTAGGAGTAGTAAATCATATTTGTAGAAGGTCAGGATGAACTTATAACACGTCAAGTGTTGGAAAAAAGGTTAACTTTTTCAACCAAATCATTATGAAACACCACAAAATTCTTTTATTGATTAACTTATAACACGTCAAGTGTTGGAAAAAAGGTTAACTTTTTCAACCAAATCATTATGAAACACCACTAAATTCTTTTATGAACAATGGAATGCAATAATAGATTTTAATAATCTCACAATTTTTTTTTTGAATGGGAAAGATTACATTACTCCTAATTTTAAACTACACCAATAAATACTGAACTACACTCCATGCCAGGATTTGAACACTGGTCTTTTCTCCAAGAGGCAAGAGCCTCTACCACCCAGCTATAGCTGGAATTGTCCGTTGGTTTCAACTTTAAAAATTTTCACTGACGATCCTATCTTTTCACATATTAGCCTTAAATGGACCCTGACTAGGAGAACCCTAACGTCGTTAGGCTCCGGTCGCCGGAAAAACATTTTTGATCGGAAAAAGGTTCTTAAAAGTATGATCTATGGTTACAAACAAGTTTGGGACGAAAAATTTGACTTTTCCGGCTAAAAAGTTGAGTTTTTCGGCAAAAATAAGTTTTTCCGACGACCTTAATAATTGAGGTTTTTTAACTAGAAAAGGTTCCTAAAAGTGCGTAATAAGGTTACAAATAGGTTTGAGACGAAATGATTGAGTTTTCTGGTCAAAATAGAGTTTTCCGGCAAAAAATGTTTTCCCGGTGACCGGAGACTAATGACGTTAGCGTTCTGTTAGTCTGGGTCCATTGCAGACCAATATATGAAAATATGGGACCGCCAGTGTTAATCTTTTAAGTTGGGACCGTTGTCGGCCAATGGGTAATAGTTGGAATTATTAAAATCCATTATTCTTAATGGAATTAAGGCTGGAGGTGTGGTTTAAAGCCCATAGGGGCTTTATAATGCCACGTCTGAGTCATATCAGCGCCATGTCACATAGGGGACTTTAAAGCCTTTTCCTTTAACTTTCATGCAATGGTTTAAAATCCCTTTAAAGCTCTCTATTAAACAAAATACAAAATAAAATAAAATAAAGAGAAAAAAATTGATTGATTGAAAACAATGGGTCCCACCTGCCGTTGCCATTAGCGTTCGTTACTGGGCTGACAGAGGATCGATGTCGCCAACCTTTTGACGAGCAGGAAATGGGTAAAAGGGGCTAAGGGACGCTAACGAGGCTGAGGTGGCCCGGGGTGGTATACCACTGTAACAACCCGCTTTTTGGGAAGTCAAAGTACAAGTCAAAGTCCCAGTCAAAGTAAGAAAAGATTGCTAATTGCGATCTGTCACTCCTTGCTCAACTACTGGCTGTGCTTTTTGACTTGTAATCGAATCCTATTAATTGTTCGCTTTAGTTGTATTATGTGTAGTACTTGTTAATAATCGAGGTTTAATCACATGTTTAATCTCTAATCGACTTACCGCTATCGCATCGCAACTCGAATTACGTGTTCTAGATATTGTTTTACATGTGTGTGCTATTATGTGTTACTTGTGCGTGTTATGTTTATGTTGAGGTGTTTAATCGCAATCGCAATCCTATCGCAACGCAATCTAATTGCAAACGCTAAACGCAAGTTATTTACAGTGATTGTATGTTAGATATAGTAGTTAGGTTATTTGTGTGACTAATGAGTAATACTATCGCATCGCTCACTCGAAACGCATCACAACGCTCAAACGCAAAACGAAACGCCGAAACTCAACTTGTCGGACCACTTCGATCGAATGGCCAATCGATCGAATGGCCGTCTGATCGGATTGCCATCCAATCGGTGCGCCATCCGACACTTGCTCCTTATTTCCCTTTTTGGCAACCTATCAATACCCCCCTGTCACATCACTTGTGATGTGACAGCTCTTCCTCATTCGACCAGCACGCTCAAGGCCTCCTTTCTCTCGATTTCTCGCGATTCTTGTAAGTTTTCAACTCAAATCTTGTACTTCCATGATCTACACGCACTTCTTCATCATTTTCACCTTTGAATCTCAACTTTTAACCATGAAATCAACGGATTTGAGGTGTTTTAATGTGATGTCATCATAGAGTTCTTATGAACTTCAAGTTTTGGCATTATTCCACCAAGAACAACTCAGATCTACAAGATTTCCACATGATTTAACATTATTTTCATCTAGATCTAAACATTTTCAAGGTTAAAAGGATTGAAAGATGGTTTCTAATTTTCTTTCAACTCTTTTACACTCAAAACCCGGTAGAATCGGAGCTAGTTCAGGCCTCTACTCGTTCTCTAGTGAAGTGTCGGTTCCAGATCTGAATTCTATCAACGAGACCACCAATTTCGGATTGAATATGAACAATCGTCAAAGAACAGTTTACTGGTCGGATTAAGGTGATTCCTGTTCGATCAGACGACTTGGGACTTGATGAGTTTCCGTTGTTCAGTACGTTGTCATACCGTCTCAAGAAAACCGCAAAACTTATCAAAATCATCGAGTTCAAACGATCAGATCGTCGGGATGAATTGGGGTCCAATCGGATTGCTGTCCGATCGGATTGCCATCCGATCGAACTACAATCCGATCGGATTGCACTTGGACTTCAACACTTAACCTTTTGCAATTTTCAAAGATCATGGGTTTCTAACGGATTGCCATCCAATCTGAAGACCATCCGATCGAATGACAATCCTGCTATGAACTTGTTCTCACAAAGTGTCCTACCGATCGGATCGCCATCCGATCGAACGACCGTTCAATCGAACGACCTGAAAGGTAGAGATACTTCTATGTCTTCAAAATGCTACAACGAAAACTTCAAAGCCATCATACACAAACACATCCATCCCAAACGAATGCCAATCCGAATGAATGGTCATCCGAACAGATGACCATCCGAATGGATTGTCATTCAATCGAATGACAATCCGTTCGGATTGCCATCCGATCGGATGACCATCCGTCACCTTGTTCACTTTTCACCGTTTATCGCACCGATCATTCGCTTATGCTACCGTTAACTGTTTAGGCTAATCACTCTAGCGCTCCCTTCAATCCATTAACTTCCATCGCTGTGAGTATACTCGATCCCTTTTTGCGTTACGCACTTTTGGGTGTTGCATACGTTACTTATTCTAAATCACATCGATCACACAACGCAAACACTTTATACGCTGACCGTTACTGCATGCTATACGTGTTACTCGATGAATGCTTGTATGTTATGTTAAAACAGTGATTGTTGCCTGACGCCTTAGCAACGAGAGTACTATAGTTTGGACTCAGCACCTGTCGTGGACAGGTGTTGTTAAGGTTACCTCTTCACATGTCACAGAGGTGATATGTGTTGCGCATTCTACAACTCACAGTCTTGTCTGTGCATATTTCATTATCGATAACCTACTAGCTTCACATTATACATGTTACATGCTGGTTATGCGTAAACGCTTTCGAACCCTACTATTACTATTAAACTTGTGTGCTCACATTTACACTATGTGTATTGACCTTTATTTTAACGTATGTGACAGGTGCTTAGGATGTTTGCTTGTTATCTGCTGGAATCAAGCTAGGATGGAGTCTAGAAACAAACTAAATAAAATCTGAGTTGTCGGAACATTTGATCTGTCTTTGAGGAAACAATGTCTGTAATAACTGCTTTTATGTGATATATTATGGTATGGGACATAATGATAAATATCTGGTAATTTTAGTTGTTATGGATTTCTCCTTGACAATCTATTTCGCTCAGTGCCGCGCCCCGATGTTTCCGTCATCGGTTGGGGTGTGACAGATTGGTACCAGAGTCATAACTATAGGGAATTAGGCAAGACTCGACCTAGTCCGGGTCTATGTCTTAGAAACGACCTAGTCTATAGTCTAAGTACCAACAGACCGACTTGTGCATACCTGTTGGGATTGAACCCTACCAGAGGAACAGTTGATTAAAGCCAAAACCGGATCAAAGCAGTGGATCCATAAATAAGCAGATGTTATGTTTACATTCTCTCCCCTTGAAAGTGGTTTCAACATCTGATGACCTCCATCCACTGATCCTTTACATCAACTTCTGACTTACAACTACTGATCATGTAAAAGACTGATGTAGACTAAAGCCCTGTTGATCAAGTTTACATTCTCTCCCCTTGAAAGTGGTTTCAACATCTGATGACCTCCATCCACTGATCCTTTACATCAACTTCTGACTTACAACTACTGATCATGTAAAAGACTGATGTAGACTAAAGCCCTGTTGATCAATCTACTGCTATGGGTCAAGCACTGCTGAAGTTATCAAGTACTGCTGGAGTCACAACAGTGGAAGGATAGAGTAGCAGTTTAGTTTTCCTTATGTAATGTATTGTAAACAGTTGTTAGCTAGCAGTGTTTGTATAGATCAGTTGTTAGAGTTTGTTAGGAGGTTAGATGTCACTTTCATGGTGACATCAGAATAGATGCCACAGTGGTTTGTCCGTGCCTATAAATAGAACAGTACCCTGTACTGTTCTATTAGCTCTTCACCAATCTTCTTCCTGTACGAACAAACACTGTGAGCTCAGGCTGAGGGGGAGTTTGTTACATGCATGCATTGTAATCGTTGTTGAAATAAATTCAATCTTTCAGTTCTATGTTGAAAATGTGTGTTTAAAGCAATTCTCCTGTTTGATTGTGTGCAAAGTTTAATTCCATTTATATTCCGCTGCATTACTTGTTCATTGTTCATCTTAAATCAAACGTAAAACACAATCAATCCAAACTCAGATCCTAACAATTGGTATCAGAGCTCGGACAGTCAAATTTGATCTAACAATCATTTTGACATAAATAGTTCAGCTCACAATCGTTGATACTGATAGTTGTTCGTTTTGTTGAAAAACAGAGTAAGGTTTAATCACGTTCAAAGTTGATTAATAAGTGCTTGTAAAACAACCAGGATGACGTCACAATCACAAGATGATAAGAATACCATCGGTTCTCTTTTCAAACCACCTATGCTAAAACGACATGAATACAACATCTGGGAGAGAAGGATGGGTCATATCCTTTCTCAACAGAATACTGGATGTTGGAGATCGGTTGTATTTGGACCCCATGTTCCCATGGTGCCAAGCGCTGAGGATCCAAAGAAATTCGAACCTAAAAAATATGAAAACTACACTGAAACTGATTTTCAAAAGTTCGAACTGGATGCCAAAGCATTTAGCATCATTGCATCTGCATTACCTAATGAAATTTATGCTGGGCTGTTACATTGTAACAATGCCAAGGAACTATGGGATGCACTTAAGGAACAATTTGGGGGAATTGAAGAAGTAATTGAAAACAATAGGGAAATTCTGAATCAGCAGTATGAAACCTTTTGTCACATTAAGGGTGAATCATTGACTCAGTAGTTTGAGTGTTTCAGTTGTCTCCTTAGTGAGCTAAGACTTGTTAAGGTTGAATTTCCTAAATCTACACAAAATAGTAGGTTTCTTAGATCACTACCTGAAAATGGTATATAATTGCTTTTGTGACTAGAAATTGTGCTGAGTTCAAAGATGTAACACTGACCCAACTTCATGGTAGACTCCTGACCTATGAAAGAGAGTTAAACCAGAAAAAGAAGTTGCAAGAGTCTGGCAAAGTTACAGATGATTATTCATTTGGCAACACAGCTCTTCTGGGTCAAGAAGAGTCTGGCAACAGTAAGGATCGGAGTTATGATCATTTTATTGACATAACTACTGGAGGTAATTTCAACTCTGATCCTCACTCATCCAACTTTGCTTTCACAGCAAATGGAGAAAGCCAGAACTCAGATAATTTGTGCTTTGAACTCAATGATTTGCAGCACTTTGATCCCACTGACTTAGAAGAAATGGACATTCTGCATCAATTGGCTTTGCTTAGTGTGAGAACAAGCAAATTCTATAAAAGAACAGGGAGAAAATTCCCAGGGTTACATGGGAATTTAAAGGTGGGGTTGGATAAATAAAAAATCAAGTGTTATAAGTGCAATAGGCTAGGTCATATTGCTAGGGAATGCATGAGTCAAACCACTGGCCCAATTATAACTCATCCCAGCTCAAACCCTAGACCACGACACCAAAGCACTGTGCACTATGCCCAATATACCCCTACAGCCCATGTTAACACTGCTCATTATGCTGCAACCCCTGTGCCTGTGCATTATGTTCAAACCACTGTTCCACAAATTCAGTATGTACAAACCCCTGTCCCTCAGGCATAAGTGCAACCTGTTGCACCTCAACAAGCTGCTCCAGCAGTGGTTCAACCAGATCAGCAAAGCTTTTTCACCCAAGGCTTTGTTGACTGGAGCAGCATGCCTGATGAGCTTGGTGATGAAAATTTTGCACTCTATGCCTCTAATGATACTATTAATGATGAATTTTGTCTGATGGCTTTAGAGTCAATACCAGAGGGGGTAGAAGCTGAAGGAGAATAGCTAAGTACTGAAACAGTGGATAAAGTGGCTGAAGCAGTGGTTACTGCAGTTGCTGGTGAACTACTGCTGGGAGAAAATTCAGAAACCCTGATTGAACCACTGTTTGACCCCTGGTCCAAAGAAGACAAAGAAGAAAAGGAAGAGGAGAAAGAAGGTGAGAAAGAAGAGAGAGCTGATGAAGAAAGTGATTATCAATGTGATTGTACTATGATGGCTGCTGCCAAGGTATCACCTCAGGTTCTTGAAAATCTGTGTTCAGACAAATGCATTATTGCATTTGCTAGCATTAAAGAGGTGAATGAAAACCTTAGGGATAAAGTCTTAACTGATGAAGTCAAATTTGAAAAGTCATTGAAAGAACTTAAAAACAAATTGGCTGAAAAAGACAAAGAGATCTGCAGTCTCAAAGAAGAGCAAAGCATAACCAAGAACCAACTCCAAAGTATGGTAGAAAAATACCATGTTTGTAAAAAGGAGTTGGAGTCCACCCAAATCACTTGTGAAAGATGGGTGGAATCTTGCAAAGGTTATGAGGTTATGCTTGAAAAACAGCTTGAAAGCAATGTCAAGTTTGGAGTAGGATATAGAAAATATGATGAACTTGAAAACACTGCTGTAAAACAAGCTGGTTCATCTGAAATAAAACCAACCAACAAGAATGGCCAAGAAGTAAAGATAACTGACAAACTTGGTAACAAAATCACCCTGGAAAGAACTGTGGGGTCCTCAACCTTTGAGGAAATTAAGAAATACCAATTTAAACCCACATGGTCTGATGAGTGTGACATTCTTGAAAATTTCAAGCCTATGGATTTCACAACCACTGATGGTGTCACAGCTCCAAAAGCAAAGGTTATTCCTATCAAAGACATCCCAACAGTGGTTCAAAACTCTGTTGCTAAGGAATCTGAGAAAAGGAAGAAAAGAGAAAAGATCAAAAACCTGTTTTGTGAAAAGAAGAATCATCTAACAAAAGACTGTTTTCATCTAAAAGCATATGATCTAAACAAAACAAGTGTCATTGTACCTGCTGAAAGCTGCACCATCTGTGGTAAAACAAACCACAAAACTCAAGAATGTGTGTATCTCAAAAACTTTGATGTAAAAAAGAATGATACACTGCAAAAACATCCTTGAGTTCATCAACATCATCTGTCAAGTTCACCAAGAATCAACCACTGTTTGTGCCATTCCAAACAGCTATTACAAAACAGCTGAACCAAACATCTGTCAAAAGAGATGTTCAGGTGACTGATGCACCCCCTGCCAATCGATACAGAAGAGGCAAGGGACAACCACCATACCAAAGGATCCCACATGTTTATGAGGCTTACAAAAGGCCTTCTAAACCAAGAGTGAACAGGCATCCTTTTGGTTATCAGCAGATTATTGGGAAAGACCCCGAACAGTGGTTAGAGAAAAATAGTCCAAAACTGTCCAAACCCCTGACCTAACCACTGCCCATCCATCTGAACTTAACCTAGACACTGCTGAGACCCCATCCAAAGCCATATTGGCTTTGGAGACCCTAATGAACTAATTCTTTACTACATGTGCAGGGAGCTTCTGTATGCTTAGATAGTCTTTGGTATGTAGACAGTGGAGGCTCCAGGCACATGACAGGATGTAGAGCCCTTCTCAAAGATTTCAAAACACATGGAGGGGGTGATATATCCTTTGGGAATAATAGTAAAGGAAAGGTTCTGGGGTCTGGTACTGTGCAATCTGGTAAAGTTAAATTTGAAAATGCCAATCTAATAGACAATCTAAAATTCAACCTCTTAAGTGTCTCTCAAATGAGTGATAAGGGCTATGGCTCATTCTTTACAAAAGAGTGTTGTAGGATTGTTGGACCAGAAATGGTTGAAAAGATTGAAGCAATAATCAAAAATGGAAAAACCCAACTTGTTGCTCAAAGAAGTGGCAATGTTTATGTGGTAGATATGTCAAAAGAGAGTCCCAGGACTGATGCCTTTCTGTTCTCTGCTGCCTCAAATAAAGAGACAGAATTATGGCACAGAAGATTGGGGCACACAAATCTCAAGACAATCACTGCTATTTCAAAACAGGTGTTAGTAAGAGGTTTACCTAAAAAACTGTTCACCTGTCCTGAGCATTGTGTTTCCTGCCTAAAAGGAAAACAACATAAATGCTCTTACAAATCAATTTAAGAGTCCAAAACAACCAAATGTTTGCAAATGCTTCATATGGATTTGTTTGGCCCAGTTAAAGTCATGAGTCTTAGGAAGAAAAGATATTGTTTGGTTATTGTTGATGACTTTTCTAGGTTTACATGGACTTACTTTTTACACTCAAAAGATGAGACTGCAGGCATTCTGCAAGACTTTGTGAAACAGGTTGAAAAACAGTTTGATTTGCCAGTAAAAATCTTCAAAAGTGACAATGGCACAGAGTTCAGAAATAAGGAGTTAGATGATTTCTGTGTGTCAAAAGGAATTGTGAGGCAATACAACATTCCAAGAACACCAGAACAAAATGGGGTTGTTGAAAGAAAGAATAGTACTTTGATTGAGGATTCCAGAACTATGCTTGCTGATTCAGGTTTGCCATTAACTTTTTGGGCTGAGGCAGTAAACACTGCTTGCTATGTCCAAAACAGAGTTTTAATCAACCCCAGGCATCAAAAGACTGCCTATGAACTGCTGTATAAAATAAAGCCATTGATTTCATATTTCAAAGTTTTTGGTTGCCCATGCTTCATTTTAAACTTAAAAGATTCTATCTCAAAGTTTGCAGCCAAAATTGATTGTGGTTATCATCTGGGATACTCAACCACTGCTAAGGCCTACAAAGTGTTTAACACAAGGACCAAAACAGTGGAAGAGACTTTGAATGTAAAGTTCAATGAAATTTCATCAATGAAAATCCCAGCAAATCCTGCAGAATTATTTAATCTTGATAAATTTACCTTTGAAAATACTGCTGTCAAGACTAACAGTGCAGGTCCATTAGAAAGTTCATCATCAGACTATGGATATGAAGTCATAATTCCTCAACAAAAGTCTGCCTCAATGGGAAGAGCAGCAGTTGTACAAAATAGCTGTCAAAGCTCAACCACTGCTACCTCAACAGTTGTTGATCAAAGTAGCCCATGAACCCCTGCTTCCACATCATCAAACACTGTTGACAAAAGTCCCAAAATAGTGGATAAAAGTCAGCATGTGTCCACACTATTACCTCCTATTCCACCACCTTTTGAAGCCACTGCTGGATTATCAAAGTCACCAGCAGTGGTTAGCTCAGATGAATCACATTTGCAGCCCTCACCATTCATTGCCATTGTTCCATACAAAGGAGATTTAATCTTCTTGAAGTCTCATCCACCTGACCAAATCATTGGCAACATCAGTGAAGGGGTGCTCACAAGAATTCAATCCCAAAACATCTGTCTTTTTGCTGGTTTCCTATCACTCCATCAGCCAGTCAAGTACCAAGAGGCACTGAAAGACAACAACTGGGTAGAAGCCATGCAAGAGGAGCTCCAACAGTTCAAAAGACAACAAGTATGGGAACTTGTACCACTGCCAGAGGGTGTTAGTCCTATTGGCACACAGTGGGTCTTCAAAAATAAAACTAATGAAAGGGGCATTGTTGTCAAGAATAAAGCTAGGCTTGTGGTTCAAGGGTTCAGACAGGAAGAGGGCATTGACTATGATGAAACATTTTCCCCTGTAGCAAGACTTGAAGCTATCAGATTATTCTTGGCCTTTGCTGTCAACCACAACATCAAGGTGTATCGAATGGATATCAAATGTGCATTCCTCTATGGTAAGATTCAAAAAGAGGTGTATGTCTGTCAACCTCTAGGTTTTGAGGATCCATTTAATCCAAATCATGTATACAAGCTAAATAAAGCTTTGTATGGCCTGAATAAGCACCAAGAGCCTGATATGAAACTCTGTCCACTTTCCTACTATCCATTGGTTTCACAAGAGGTAAAATAGATAAAACATTGTTTTTAAAATGGAAAGGAAAGGATTTGATGATTGTCCAGATTTACGTGGATGACATCATCTTTTGAAGCACATGTAACAAAATGTGTGAAGAGTTTAGGCAACTCATGACAGCTGAGGTTGAAATGAGTGCAATGGGTGAACTCCAGTGCTTTCTTGGTCTCCAAGTAAGGCAACTGCAAAATCGCACTTTTATCCATCAAGGCAAATATGCCAAAGAACTTTTAAAGAAATTTGAGATGGATGATTGTAAGCCATGCAGTACACCCATTTCAACCAATAAAATTGTCATGTCTGATGAAAAGGATGATTTGGTTGATCAAACTTTATATAGAAGCATGATTGGGTCTTTATTGTACCTAACTGCATCTAGGCCAGACATCATGTTTGCAACATGTGTTTGTGCAAGATCCCAATCAGCCCCTAGAACGTCAAACCTTATTGCTGTAAAAAGGATATTCAGATACCTAAAAGGTGCTCCCACACTTGGTATCTGGTATCCAGCTGATGGTAATATTGAGCTTTCAGGTTTCTCAGATAGTGACTTTGCTGGATGTGACAAGACAAGGAAGTCCACTTCAGGAGGGTGCCAATTCCTAGGCAGTTGCTTAGTGTCTTGGCAAAGCAAAAAGCAAGCATCTGTTTCCACATCCACTGCTGAGGCAGAGTATATAGCTGCTGCAAGCTGTACAGCCCAACTGCTTTGGCTTCAAAATCAATTACTGGATTTTGGTATCACTGCCTTAAAGACACCTCTCATGTTGGACAGTCAGGCAGCAGAAAATATCATCAAAAATCCAGTCTCCCATTCAACCACCAAGCACATTGATATCAGACATCACTTTGTGAGGGATTGCTATGAAAAAGGTTTGATTTCTCTGCTGTGACAACCCTCATAATTACATGTATCCGTACGATTTATTAATGTTAATTAAAGTGCTTGATGACTGTGTTGAATTACTTAACTGCTTTCTGATTACTGCGTCATACTTACATGTGCTTGTTAACATACTAGTCTTGTGCAGAAAATTGACTAAATAGTCCTGTATGCTTTCCTAAGTGTTGGGAATTAAAAGTGTTACAAAAAGATACATAAAAGACACTAAACGGAACAACTTAGCACTTTAACGAACCGGTATCTAACCGAACAACCGGACATTACCCGGAACACCAAAATATTGCAAGAAACATTGTTTAATTATTTCTTGGCTAGTTATGATCCCCGAACACCATAACACCCACTAGAATATCCACTAACCAACATATGTAACCATATACTTGGAATCTAACTATCATTTACCAACTATCATCAAATATTACAATTAACCCCCCTAACCAATCGGTCACCATCACCACCATACTTCACACCATACCTCCAAGATTATGTTGATTATTTTAATAGATCTTTGCTTGATTGTTTAGACAAAATATTGGAAGGACATGATTATAAATATGGTGAGTATCTAACTAGATCACAACATCATTTCACAATCTTCACACCATCACACCCTCACTCTCTCCCTCTCCTCTCGGCTCACTTATAACCGCCACCACCACCACCTTATCACCACCATGTTCATCCAATTTCAAGCTCCATTCATGTGTTAGTAGATGCTTTGTGAAGCTTGATGCTTGTGGATCATCAAGGAGCTCACTTACTTGCTTTTTCTCACATCATTTTCATCATCTTTTCACTAGTGTTCTTCCCTAGCCTTTGAGTTAGTTGTAAGTCCTTGATTAACCTCGTTACTCCTACTTTAATGGTTAAAAGATGTAGTAGGTTGATTATAACAAGAACACTAAAAGAACATGAACTAAAAGTTTAAACATAAGGTTTACATAAAGATGAAATATGATGAAGTGTTGTTAGTATGATGTTGTTTGGTATATGTTGATGCTTGCTTGTTGATTACTAGAAATATGTTGTTGATCATTATATGCAACTTGTTAACTTACATTCGGTTTGCGCCTATATTTGCATTCAATCTCGTCCCATTACCGGGCTCATTATCCTTTCCATATTACATTTTATCTAACCCGTTTAACTTGTTCGTGTGAGTTTCACCACTTTTGATAGTCAACTTTATCCTCTATGCCTTAGCATTCTTAGTGGTCGGTTCGTATTTTCATTTACTTGATTATTGTCCCTTCCCTTGGGCTCGTTATACTAACGTAATACGCTTCCGTCTTCAGGCTTGCATTTACATTATTATCAAATATTTTACTCATTTGATTCATTTGGGTACTTTTTAATTTGTCCCACTTACCCCGACCTTACTACATCGAATGTAAGCATGTCCATCATAAAAAGTTCATGGTACCACATGCTCACCACTTACTTGGCCAGAGTAAGCGATCAATACCTGGTATCCATGACCTTTTTATAATTTTCACATTACACCCCATGTAAGTAATGCCCCTATTTGTTTCTCTTGGAAACAATATCCCGGATAGGTTTTCTATTCGGGTTTTTCCAAGTTTTTAATCTACATATGCAACTTTAAATCTCTACGTATTTGTTGCTTATTACTATTCACGTAATCATTTAAAATGCGCACCTGGTAAATGCTTGCCCTAATGGGCTTTCCTTGCCATTACTTATTTGCGATTGTTACGCGATTTAGGTCCTTGATGAGTACGCTCTTCTTGTCATACCTCGGACCGTTCCATTATCATATCCGCAATTCATTCATCTCTCGTCATCTTCAGACGCGAGTGTCCTTAAATTAAAACATTAACAAAAGTTAGTAATGTCAACTTTAATAATTGCCCGTATTATAATACAAGGCTTTTTCTACTATACGCGTCAACGCGCAAAATTTCGTCAACTACTTCAATCATTTAATTGGGGTAACGTGTATTACACGATAACCCTATGTGTTGTTTACAACACCTTAACACGCTAACCATTAACATACATATACTTACCGGATTTGCGATCAAGCCTCGAACCGAACACTAATCTTTATCAAGAGCGTAAGGTTTAAGTCCAAGCATGGTTTTCCCCACCATACTTGAATCTCTTAAACCAGGGCTTTGATACCAACTTGTAACACCCTAGTTACTATTTAACAGTTTTACATGTAATTACCAACAATTAAATGTATAGTTAAGACTACACATACTATAAAAATACGGGTTTATTAAAATTTTTACAAATCATAAGTTATTCAACATAACGTGATCGGATTCGTCGTTTAAATTTACGACGAGCCAATGTGCGGAAGCATGAATCTTTATGGTGTTCGGTTCTTCGTTGAGCTTGATCGTCTTCCGGCATCCAAAATGTACCTACATTTCATAAACATGAAATGCTTTAGTCATACGGGGTTTAAAACGTGTCTAAACGAGTCCGGGAAACGAAACTAATTAAAATACATTAAATTGCAGGGTCTACCGTAAATTACGGTGGCTACCGTAATTTACGGTAGCCCCTGAATGTTGATTCTCCCATCGTAAAGCAGGGGGTTTGTGGCGTAAAGACTTTTAGGCTACCGTAAGTTACGGTAGCTACCGTAACTTACGGTGGCCTCTGCAGGTCTTTCCAAGTTTGCCGTTCTCTAAACGAAAACCTTCATAACTTTTAATCCGCTTGTCCGTTTGACCTACCGTTTCTTCCTACGTGATTGTAATTTAATCCTCCATCATATGGAGTTAAAATCCAACATCCGGATTAACAAAGTTTAAGACTTTCAAGTATTCGGCTTATTACCCTTTTTACCAAATTTTGACCCGTTAAGGGCATTTAAGCACTTTTACGCAATATTTCACACTCATTTATTTCTAGCATCTTATTTCCACATTATTTATCAAATGATCTTCCATTACAACTATATTTGTGATGGGTTTAATGTGGCGATCTATATAATCCGAGTTTTACCCCTCGGTTTATCATTTTACGGCAAAGACTCGTATAGAGTCTTTTGACCAAGGATTTACATCTTTCGCTTTTATACTTATTCTAAGTATTGACTTGATTGTAAAACTCGTTTTCAAGCGACTTCTAAGGGTTGTTTGCTTAATTTTGCTTACAAGGGCGTTTTGGTCATTTTTAACCCTTCTTTTACGACGAAGGGCTTGCTTAAGCCATGCATGCCCAAAATCTCATTTTTAACCAAATCTTGTTTTCAAAACAGTCTGTCTATAATTTAAATCCTTCGGTTTACCTTTTAAGGTAACCGAATGTCCTTTTTACTTTGCCTAACTCTCATAGAACTTCAAGTTCTAAATGATGAGTTGATCTATAATACATACCTGGCTCGGATCAACTTATTACCCGGTTTTAATACCTTGCTTTATAATCGCTAATTAAGAACGATGCGAGTATCCATTGGATATCTATTCCTGTAAGCATATAACTCGACAAAAGAATCATTAGTCGATATTGTCAAAAGGTGATGTCTACACCTTTTGACCCGTTTGGCCGAATTGACCGTTTATCTATGCGAGATGATATTTATTATCATCTCATCTACATGACTCGTTCCGTTTAACACCGTACGGTCATTTTACTTGTAAACCGTTTATTACCACTTTCGACTCTTTATGTCTTACGCGGAAAAGCGTCTTTTTGAAACTAACGGTTATTGTCAAAGTGTGACTAAATTACTGTTTTGCCCTTATTATTTGTTTTGGCTTACCATAAAAGGTAACCATTAAAAGTTCATTTTTCCTTTCATCATAATATGACCGAATTATCGATTTACTTCTTTTTAACCATTATTATGGTTTCTTTCATCTTTGATTATCTTGTTCCGTACGACTACACGACGGAACATCATATTTCAATTGTTTAGTTATCTCATTCGTAATTTATATGATAAGAGAATATTCCACAATTTAAGACTAGTGTAAGCTATACTTACCTTGCATCCGAATTATGTTTTTCCTCCATTCTTGATTTGTTTGACCCGTTTCCTTTCCCAAGCCTCCACCTAGCTCGTTAGGCGTCAAACTATTTTCAATCATTTACAAGGCGGTTAAATTAGTCATAAAAATCACGACTATTCCACCTCACTTATTTTCTATGCCGAAGCTACTATTCGACTTCATGATTAGTTAACTTAGCTTATCTAAAATTAACTACTTTTTGATCACATGGGTTATAACATTAAGTCTAAATCAACATAATATTTAGAACCCTTATCACTTCATATTACACGTAATTGCCATATCATTCAAATACACATTTTCACTCTAATTTCAACACTTTAGTTCTCATTTAAGCATTTTAACAAACACCTAATGTGCATAAATTTTTACACATTTACAACTAGTTCATAACTAGTTATTTCTACTAAACATAAACATAATTTCAATTCCATTATGTCTAGCATGCATACTATTCTCAGATTCATCTCATGGAAATCTGTTAACACCATTTTAATAGTCACAATTCTAGCGTTCATCTTATTTCTACAAAACCCATTTAACACATAAATGGATAATCATGAAATTCACAATTATGAACCTCAATTCAACAAGTAAATGACTAGGGTTTACTCATAGACATAAAATCATTCCTAATTTCATCCTTGGATCATAATCCATCAATTTATTTACAAGTAACCTACTTGTCTCAAATTTCAACTTCAACCAATCTAGGTTTTGTGACATACCTTGTGATCCCCATGACTTGGTGATCGTTTCTACGCGTTCATGCACGAATTTGAGACCCAAATACTCCTTCAATTTGGTGATCTTTGATGAACAAGGGTTTCCCCTTGTTTTCTCCAGCCGAAGTCGACACACACACACACACACACACACTTGGTGTGTGTGTTGTGTTTTGTTTTATTAATAAACCCAATCTTTTAGTATTTCCCCTTTTGGTCCCTCAAGTTTAGTTAGTTATTAAGTAGGACACAATCTAACTATTTCTAACACTATTCCCACTTATTAACTAGGTTAAATATTCCTAGTTAACTTAGTGGGTTCGGGGAAATTATGACTCAGTTTATTTTAAGTCCCGTTAATTCAGACTTCTTATAAACTTTATTTCCTTAAAAGCATTTATTCACGTTGTGTTTAATATTAGTATTATTTGTTTAAATCCTAATATTTATCGGGTTACTCTTACCACTAACGGTACTTTACCCGTCTGTTAGTATTAACGGGGTTTGATTACCAAACCCGTTTTCGGGGTGTTACAAGTCTACCCCCCTTAAAGAGGTTTCGTCCTCGAAACCTTTTCTTACACAATTTATTGAGTTTCAAACCCAATGTACATAAACTGAGTAACCTTCTAAGCATTACTCATACTTTGACCATTTGTTAGTGTCATCAAACAAATATGGTAACATCTTTTAATTACACAACATATGTATCTTTTATGCGAATTTACGCAACTCGGAATAACACCATCTTGTTATTTCGACTTGTTTGATTAACTTAGCGAAATTCATCGCCTTTATACTTTCGGATTCTTTGTGAATCCGTTATTTTCACCCATTTGGATGTTTCTAGTGAGATCTTTCATTTTTTTTACAAACAAACCCTTTCCTTTACGAACTTATTCATTTGGTTCATTCATACAGAATTCGCCGCAAAATGAATTTCCTGATTTTATCTTATTTATTTAGCACTATCTAGATGTGCTATTAATGAATTTCTACAAGGCATAATACCACATACCTCTCGGCTTTATTCTTTTATCGTGCTTTTACTCGAACTGACTTCCCAACACTTTGCTTGTGTTGTTTTGTGATTGCTCAGTATAGGCGATCAATACTTTTCGTTATTATGACCTCATGGACCATCACTGCCGCTTTGTACTCACTTACCTTTATCGTTTGGCTTGACTGAGTAGCCAATTGGTCACTTGGTCATAGACGCTTATCAACTATGTTTATTTCACGCAAATCTTAATAGAAATAGCGTGTTGAACATTTTCTTAATTTAAGTATTGACCTTAACCGGTCTCACTGACTAGACGCTACTATGTGATTTTATTCCACATAACTTTCCTGACCGTGATCGCGTCACGTCGTGTTTTAAGTTTAATTCCCAATTATCTCATACTATATATGTTTAATAAAACGTTGTTTTTGACTAAAACTGAATTTTAGTTTAACGTTTTATATATATATATATATAATTTTTTTTATTTATGTCAAACAAATTTGACAACTTGACATTTATCCTTTTTGCAGTCCTTGTTTTACGCGGGGATTCTCTACTGGTTCCCTCGCTTGTCTAAGTAACCCGTAGATTCTTTCACTTAGCCTCGTAGGCTATTTCTTTAGGCTTTCACCTATTTAGGGTGTTTCCTTTATGATCCTTTTCCTTTTTATTCATGACCCGTGGGTCATTTTAGTCCCGTAGACCTTTACACTGTTTATACTCGAAGGTTATAATTGATCCCGTAGGTCGTCCTTTTTATGTTCGAAAATCATTTGCTTTCGCATCAAAATTTCGTTCACTCCGACTGTGATTCGTGACTGCAATCATTTCATATTTAATTCCGACCCATTACATGGGTTCATTAATATCTCGCGCTTTCCTTTATTCGGTTTGCGCCTATATTTGCATTCAATCTCGTCCCATTACCGGGCTCATTATCCTTTCCAATATTACGTTTTAACTAACCCGTTTAACTTGTTCGTGTGAGTTTCACCACTTTTGATAGTCAACTTTATCCTCTATGCCTTAGCATTCTTAGTGGTCGGTTCGTATTTTCATTTACTTGATTATTGTCCCTTCCCTTGGGCTCGTTATACTAACGTAATACGCTTCCGTCTTCAGGCTTGCGTTTACATTATTATCAAATATTTTACTCATTTGATTCATTTGGGTACTTTTTAATTTGTCCCACTTACCCCGACCTTACTACATCGAATGTAAGCACGTCCATCATAAAAAGTTCATGGTACCACATGCTCACCACTTACTTGGCCAGAGTAAGCGATCAATACCTGGTATCCATGACCTTTTTATAATTTTCACATTACACCCCATGTAAGTAATTGTAAGGACTCTCGAAATTGTCCTAAAATAACCGTAAATGAAAACCTGGACCCCTGAAACCATACCTTACATAAAAATCAAGAAAATCAAGAATAATAGGTTTCAGGCGGGCCGCGTAAGAGACAAGGCATGTCTTACGCGGGCCGCGTCAAACACTGGTTGACCGGATAAGTGTTCCAGATCCACGTAATGACCACTTGGCTAACCTACTCGTGACTGGTCAAGCCTACTCGTAGACTGGGCAGCCACGCGGGCCGCGTAAGATATAGGGGATGGGTTACGCGGGTCGCGTAAGGCCCTAAAATCAGCTATAAATAGCCCGTCACTTGCACAGTCCACTGGTGTCGATCAAAACTTTCAAAAACGAAGTTTTAGTACTCTGAAGTCGAAAATATCAATAATATTAGTGAGGCGCTGCTACGATACAGGGTATTAACTCGATCGCTGCTACGATTCAATGTCCGATCGATTACACTATCCAATGGATGTTTAAGTGCTGCCCACATTAGGGTTTATGCTTTGTCATTTGTCGTTAAATCGATGGATGTTTATGTCACACCCCCAAAATCCACACACGGAATACTACCGCTAGGAGGCGTGACATGACCAGGATCAAGCCACCAATCATATTGAACATAAGTATAAAGTAAAAGTCATTCATCAATACGACAGGTGTTTCCAAAACCAAATATAAACAAGTGTGTAGCGGAAGCACTTAATGTAAAACCCAACATAAGTTTAAGTACAAAATGTTATAGTGTTTAACAACACATTCACGATCCATGTCCACAACGACTGTGCCTCCCGTGCAAGCTCCAAAAGTACCTATGGTCCTGCAAGGCATGTAACAGAGAGTCAACAACTAGTTGAGCGAGTTCACAGAAAGTAATGCGTAATAGAAAGTTTGTTTGTAACTTGTGGCCTCAACTGTGCCGGTAGTAAGTTCTATTGGTGGGGGCTTCCCGTGTTGTATAACCACTAGACTATTTGTAACCATATGTGTTCTTCACAACCGAGAACAGTAATACGTACTAGTGTTACGTAGGTTTTACGTAAGTATCCTTCCCAACCGAGGATAGGGGTACGCATGTGTTTACGTAGGTTTTACGTAAGTATCCTTCCCAACCGAGGATAGTAGTAAATATAGGTTCACGTAGGTTTTACGTGAGTATCCTTCACAACCGAGGATAGCGAATAGCATAAGTATACGTAGGTTTTACGTATGGGTCCTGCACAACCGAGGACGATGGTATGGTAGTTTAGTAATAATGTCCGCATGAATCTATTCAACCTTATTCCTTAAATCCCATTCCCAACCCCTGGGAATCCCATGCCTTGGTAGAAGTGTGAACTCACCTTGTTTCGCTCGGTATGCTACGTATGTGCTCACGGTTAATCAGTCGCGTCCTAAGGTATGCACGTATAATTAATCAGTTTGCATTCAAGTTGTTTGCACGTAAACCTCATCATTATGAACATCGCATTAATAACACAGAGTATCAAATTGCACGTATTTGTGATCATACAAGTATTGCCTTTATTTATAACAGCAGTTATCTAACCCAGTTAAGTTTTAACAGAAACAGTTATGGTGTAAATTACCCAGGTCGGCGAAACACCTTCTATTTCGCCATGAGCCTTTCCGACGAATCACCCATGTTTCGTCAAACAAGTCTCGGCGAAACACATTGTGTTTCGCCATGTCGGTTTCATCCTTAAAATATGTTTCGCCGGTACTTCAGATTCGTCGAAAATACATACAGTTTCAGCAATAATTATCATAACACAAAACCTAGTGGCCAACAACTATCCAACACCGCCAATCCTCATTGGACCAAGCATAGCACTTAACCGATTGGACCTCTAACATTTATAACCGATTGGACCTTCAATAACACCAATCGTTTGGACCTTTAATGAATTACCAAAACTACCAAACATCATCATTAAGTATTGGCGGTTCACATATTCCCACCATTGACCACCGATTTTAATAAACAACCCATGATACCCTCTTATCCATTCCCAACTAACTAACCATGTGGTGATCTTTATTTTTACTAAACAACAACATATATACAAACAAATAGCAAAAGATTCATGAATGACATATCCTGCCAAAACACATGGGCCGCAAATAGGAGCATTCATCAAATAGACTTTGTAGTCAAAAACAAGTAAACGATTCTTTATAATACACACTAACCGAGATGAAATGAATGATGATTAAGCTAAGGGCTTCGAGAGTTCCAACAGCCGTCTCACAGAAAAGGGGCGCTCTAGGGTTTCTATTTTGTTAAAGTGTGACGAATAAGACGGTTCCGTGTACTTTATACGCGTACAAGTGAACTGGGCCCTAATGGGCTTCGCGTAATAATGGGCCGGCGAAACAGCCTGTTTCGTCGAGTTGGGTCATGGCGAATCACTTAATTTGTCGGGTCATTTCACCTGTTAAAAGTTCAAGTGCTTTTCTAAAATACCAAGTCTCATGTTTTAATATTAATCACATAAACATGTAACAATCATAGTGCCTTTCATTAATATAACGGGTATAGCTACAAGTCAAACAACAAAACAATCGAAGT
This sequence comes from Helianthus tuberosus, assembly GCA_030545235.1. Lineage (NCBI taxonomy): Eukaryota > Viridiplantae > Streptophyta > Magnoliopsida > Asterales > Asteraceae > Helianthus > Helianthus tuberosus. The sequence continues at coordinate 156,335 of JARYGA010060722.1, forward strand.
CAACGTGCATTTAATACGAAAGTGAAAGTCGGAAATTCGAGTTGTCACATTATCCCCAACTTGAAAGAAATTTCGTCCCGAAATTTAGCATGCGGTTACTGAGGAAGCTAAGTAAGTTGTATCGTTTACTGGTTTTCCTGGGGTGTCACATCATCCCCCCGTTGAGTTGGAATTTCGTTCCGTAATTCCGTAGTAGCTTCAGCCTCAGTAGTAGTTGCATTGTTTTCGAACAACTGGGGATATTTGAGTTCCATTTGATCTTCGCGCTCCCAGGTGAACTCTGGGCCGCGACGGGAGTTCCAACGAACTCGTACAAGAGGTATTCTGGTGTTCTTGAGGACCTTAACATCCCGGTCTGTGATTTCAACTGGTTCTTCGACGAAATGCAACCGTTCGTCGATCGTGAGCTCCTTCAAAGGAACTATAAAGGTCTCATCTGACTGCCACTTCTTCAGATTCGACACATGAAAGACGTTGTGAACTGCACTGAGTTCGGCTGGTAAGTTCAGTCTGTAGGCCACTTTGCCTATCTTTTCTATGACTTCAAATGGTCCAACGTATCGTGGATTGAGTTTGCCTCGTTTGCCAAAACGAACAACACCCTTCCAGGGTGAAACTTTGAGTAGTGCTCGATCCCCAACCTGGAATTCGAGTAGTTTCCTGTCTTTATCAGCGTATACTTTCTGACGGTCACGAGCTGCCGCCATGCGTTGTCGTATTTGAGCAATCTTTTCAGTAGTATCAACTACCATTTCAGGACCTGTGATCTGACTGTCACCCACCTCTGCCCAACAAAGAGGTGATCGGCATTTACGCCCGTACAATGCCTCAAATGGAGCAGCTTTAATGCTGGTGTGGTAACTGTTGTTGTACGAAAATTCCACAAGTGGCAGATGCTTTTCCCAGCCCTTGCCAAAGTCAATTACGCACGCCCGAAGCATGTCTTCTAGAGTCTGAATAGTGCGCTCAGACTGCCCATCGGTCTGAGGATGATAAGCTGTGCTCATGTCCAATCGAGAGCCAAAAGATTTGTGCATTGCTTGCCACAGTTCTGAAGTAAAACGTGCATCACGATCAGAGATAATAGATGTGGGCACCCCGTGCCTCGAGACAACTTCCTTAAGGTATACGTCTGCTAGAGTGGAGAACTTATCCGTTTCCTTGATAGCCAAGAAGTGAGCAGACTTTGTGAGTCGATCTACGATCACCCAAATAGTATCATTCCCACGTTGAGATCTGGGTAGACCAGTAACAAAATCCATGGAAATTTGTTCCCATTTCCATTGTGGTATCTCAGGTTGTTGGAGTGGGCCTGATGGTTTCTGATATTCTGCTTTGACTCTCGCACAAGTCAAACACTTTCTAACGTAAGTTGCTATGTGGGCCTTCATGCTAGGCCACCAATATGTAGTTCTGAGGTCGTGGTACATCTTATCTGAACCAGGATGTACTGAGTAGCGAGACTTATGAGCTTCATCCATTACAAGTTCGCGTAAACTACCATAGAGTGGGACCCAGATGCGTCCTGTTACATAGTAAGCACCATCTTCCTTCTGTTCTAAACGTTGTCTTGATCCACGTAGGGCTTCAGCCCTGACATTTTCTGGTTTCAATGCTTCTACCTGAGCATCTCGTATCTGTGAAGGAAGACTAGACTGAATAGTGAGTTGCAACGCTCGTACACGCCTAGGTATAGTATCCTTTCGACTGAGGGCGTCGGCCACCACATTGGCCTTGCCTGGATGGTACTTTATAGCACATTCGTAATCGTTCAGTAACTCGACCCATCGATGTTGTCGCATGTTCAAATCTTTCTGCTTGAAAATATATTCGAGGCTCCTGTGATCGGTGTAGATGGTGCACTTGGTGCCATACAGGTAATGTCGCCATATCTTGAGCGCAAAAACAACAGCTCCAAGCTCTAAATCGTGCGTAGTGTAATTCCGTTCGTGAATCTTAAGTTGGCGTGAAGCATAAGCAATAACTTTATCCCGTTGCATCAACACACATCCAAGACCTTGGATAGATGCATCGCAGTAGACTACAAAGTCGTCCGTGCCTTCCGGCAATGAGAGGATAGGTGCGCTACAAAGTCTATCCTTTAAGTGCTGAAACGCTGAATCCTGTGTATCACTCCAACGGTAAGCCACACCTTTCTGCGTCAGAAATGTAAGCGGCTGTGCAATCTTTGAGAAGTCTTTGATGAATCGTCTATAATAACCCGCCAAACCCAAGAATTGACGTATTTCGGTTGGTGTGCTAGGTGCAGGCCAGTTCTTGATCGAATCTACTTTGGATGGATCGACATGAATCCCATCCTTGTTTACCACGTGGCCTAGAAAGTGGACTTCACGAAGCCAGAAGTCGCATTTTGAAAACTTAGCGTACAGTTGTTCCGTTCGAAGGAGTTCCAAAATAAGTCGTAAATGCTGCTCATGTTCCTCCTGACTCTTCGAATAAATCAGTATGTCGTCAATAAAAACAATAACAAACTTGTCAAGATAAGGTTTGCACACCCTGTTCATAAGATCCATGAAAACTGCAGGCGCGTTCGTTAGCCCGAATGGCATGACCAAAAACTCGTAATGGCCGTAGCGAGTTCTGAATGCTGTTTTGGAGACGTCCTCATCTCGGACTCTCAATTGATGGTAACCTGACCTCAGGTCAATCTTCGAGTAATAGCTCGACCCTTGCAACTGGTCGAATAAGTCGTCGATGCGTGGAAGTGGATAACGATTCTTCACGGTCACCTTGTTCAGTTCGCGGTAATCTATGCACATACGAAAGGTACCGTCTTTCTTCTTCACAAATAGTACTGGAGCTCCCCAGGGCGAAGAGCTAGGACGTATGAAACCCTTTTCCAACAGTTCTTGCAATTGCTTAGACAGTTCTTCCAGTTCATTCGGAGCTAAGCGATAAGGTGCTCGAGCTATAGGTGCTGCTCCTGGAGCTAGCTCGATCTGAAATTCGACCTGGCGATGGGGCGGTAACCCAGGTAACTCTTCAGGAAACACTTGAGGAAAGTCGCGTACTACAGGAATATCCCCAATCTTTTTCTCTGTCGTCGATGTATCAGTAACGAGTGCTAAAATAGCTATGTGGCCCTTTCACAAACACTTCTGAGCCTTCAAGAAGGAGATGATGCCACTCACGACACCACTCTTGTCGCCTTGAACTTCGAGAGGTTCTTTGCCAGAACGAGGAATACGAATGATCTTCTCCTTGCATAGGATCTCTGCTTGTTGTTGGGATAACCAATCCATACCAATGACGACATCAAAACTACTCAGAGTTATAGGAATGAGATCGATAGGGAAAGTCTGACCAGCGAGGATAAGATTACAACCCTGAACTATGTGTGTGGCCTCTAGACTTTTACCGTTAGCTAACTCTACAACATGTTTGGTGTTCAAAAGTGTTGGTGCGCGTTTAAGCATTTGACTAACGTTCAGAGACATATAACTGGTATCCGCACCCGAATCAAATAATACGGTAACATAAAAGTCGTCGAGAAGAAACTTACCCGTAACCACATTAGGATCGTTCCTTGCGTCACTCTGACCAATCACAAACATACGACCCTTTGCACCATTGTTGTTGTTGTTGTTTCCCCCATTATTGTTCCCAGTGCCCTGATTATTGTTGTTGTTGTTCCCATTGCCCTGGTTGTTGTTGTTCTGGTTTCGGTTTAACTGAGGGCAGTGTCTTTTGAAGTGACCTTCAGCACCACAATGAAAACACCCCTTGTTACCCTGTTGTTGGTTCTGTTGCGTTTGCTGCTGCTGTTGATTCTGAGTTACAGGCCGTGGGCTCCTACAATCCTTGGCCTCATGGCCCATCCTGAGGCACCTCCGACAACGACCCTTGTTGCACTGGCCACTGTGATGCCTGTTACAGTTGTTACACTTTGGGAGGTTCCCTTGATATACACCCTGCCTGTGACTGCCCGAGGATTGCTGACTAGGGCTCTGATAGTTGTCAGTCTTTCGCTGCTGAACTTGAGACTGTACTAAAGCTGAACCTTTGCTGGAATCCCCCTCCCATTTTCTCTTGTTATCACTGGGGGTAGCAGGAGTAGTTGCTGAAACAGTAGCAGTAGTAGTAGCGCTGATACGTTTAGGCAGCTTGTTCTGTTCCACTGCCTGATCGGTGAGGCGATGAGCTAGCTTGACGATCTGTTGAATAGTGCCAAGATTCGCTGAGGTTACGTGGCTTTGAATCTCCGGCACCAGACCATTGAGATACAGTTCGATACGCTTAATGGGAGGGTCCACCATAGTAGGACACAGAATAGCCAACTCATTCGATCTTCTAGTGTACGCTTCAATTTCTGACCCCGTCATTTTCAAGTGGTAAAACTCTACCTCCAGCTTATGAATATCATCACGGCTACAGTATTCCTCTTTGATCAATTCCTTGAAATCATTCCAGGGTGTGGCGTTAGCAACAGCCAACCCTAACATCTGAACCTGCGCATTCCACCAAGTCAGCGCAATGCCTTCTAGAGTACCAGTGGCGTACTTCACCCTGCGAGCCTCAGGGCATTCACACATTTCGAATACGGACTCGAGCTTTTCAAACCAATGGAGGAGTCCAACCGCTCCTTCCGCGCCACTAAAGGTAGTAGGACGACAGTCCATGAAAGTTTTGAAGGTACAAACAGGTGGCTGAACGTGCTGACCTGTTGTATATAATAATCCAGTACAAGATTAAAACACAAGAGTTGGTTTAGGAGTGTAGGATCTAAAGATCCTAGTGTGAGTTACAACTGCAGGGTATACCTCCTGCTGGTGCGGCTGCAAGTGCCTCAGCAATTCGTTCGTTAATCAAAGCCGTCAACTGGGCTTGTGTCATATTAATGCGTCCAGACATGATCTTCATAGCAAAGATAACATAAGTGAGAGAGGTTCGCGAGTAGTGCAATGACAGAAGAGAGTAAGCACACAAGTGTTCTTATGCAATAGTGTTACGTTAACCTAAGCATACCCGGAGCAAAGTTCTATGCAATTCTAGCAAGTAGGCAATAAGACATGTACCATATTACCTAGAGTGATGAGTCTTGCACGTGGAGCGAGGCGTCGTTGTGGATCGTTGAGCACTGTTCTGGTTATAGTCTGGTTTTAATAAAAACGTTTTCCCCCTTATTAAAACCGAGTTCTCTATAACCAATGGCTCTGATACCAATCTGTCACACCCCCAAAATCCACACACGGAATACTACCGCTAGGAGGCGTGACATGACCAGGATCAAGCCACCAATCATATTGAACATAAGTATAAAGTAAAAGTCATTCATCAATACGACAGGTGTTTCCAAAACCAAATATAAACAAGTGTGTAGCGGAAGCACTTAATGTAAAACCCAACATAAGTTTAAGTACAAAATGTTATAGTGTTTAACAACACATTCACGATCCATGTCCACAACGACTGTGCCTCCCGTGCAAGCTCCAAAAGTACCTATGGTCCTGCAAGGCATGTAACAGAGAGTCAACAACTAGTTGAGCGAGTTCACAGAAAGTAATGCGTAATAGAAAGTTTGTTTGTAACTTGTGGCCTCAACTGTGCCGGTAGTAAGTTCTATTGGTGGGGGCTTCCCGTGTTGTATAACCACTAGACTATTTGTAACCATATGTGTTCTTCACAACCGAGAACAGTAATACGTACTAGTGTTACGTAGGTTTTACGTAAGTATCCTTCCCAACCGAGGATAGGGGTACGCATGTGTTTACGTAGGTTTTACGTAAGTATCCTTCCCAACCGAGGATAGTAGTAAATATAGGTTCACGTAGGTTTTACGTGAGTATCCTTCACAACCGAGGATAGCGAATAGCATAAGTATACGTAGGTTTTACGTATGGGTCCTGCACAACCGAGGACGATGGTATGGTAGTTTAGTAATAATGTCCGCATGAATCTATTCAACCTTATTCCTTAAATCCCATTCCCAACCCCTGGGAATCCCATGCCTTGGTAGAAGTGTGAACTCACCTTGTTTCGCTCGGTATGCTACGTATGTGCTCACGGTTAATCAGTCGCGTCCTAAGGTATGCACGTATAATTAATCAGTTTGCATTCAAGTTGTTTGCACGTAAACCTCATCATTATGAACATCGCATTAATAACACAGAGTATCAAATTGCACGTATTTGTGATCATACAAGTATTGCCTTTATTTATAACAGCAGTTATCTAACCCAGTTAAGTTTTAACAGAAACAGTTATGGTGTAAATTACCCAGGTCGGCGAAACACCTTCTATTTCGCCATGAGCCTTTCCGACGAATCACCCATGTTTCGTCAAACAAGTCTCGGCGAAACACATTGTGTTTCGCCATGTCGGTTTCATCCTTAAAATATGTTTCGCCGGTACTTCAGATTCGTCGAAAATACATACAGTTTCAGCAATAATTATCATAACACAAAACCTAGTGGCCAACAACTATCCAACACCGCCAATCCTCATTGGACCAAGCATAGCACTTAGCCGATTGGACCTCTAACATTTATAACCGATTGGACCTTCAATAACACCAATCGTTTGGACCTTTAATGAATTACCAAAACTACCAAACATCATCATTAAGTATTGGCGGTTCACATATTCCCACCATTGACCACCGATTTTAATAAACAACCCATGATACCCTCTTATCCATTCCCAACTAACTAACCATGTGGTGATCTTTATTTTTACTAAACAACAACATATATACAAACAAATAGCAAAAGATTCATGAATGACATATCCTGCCAAAACACATGGGCCGCAAATAGGAGCATTCATCAAATAGACTTTGTAGTCAAAAACAAGTAAATGATTCTTTATAATACACACTAACCGAGATGAAATGAATGATGATTAAGCTAAGGGCTTCGAGAGTTCCAACAGCCGTCTCACAGAAAAGGGGCGCTCTAGGGTTTCTATTTTGTTAAAGTGTGACGAATAAGACGGTTCCGTGTACTTTATACGCGTACAAGTGAACTGGGCCCTAATGGGCTTCGCGTAATAATGGGCCGGCGAAACAGCCTGTTTCGTCGAGTTGGGTCATGGCGAATCACTTAATTTGTCGGGTCATTTCACCTGTTAAAAGTTCAAGTGCTTTTCTAAAATACCAAGTCTCATGTTTTAATATTAATCACATAAACATGTAACAATCATAGTGCCTTTCATTAATATAACGGGTATAGCTACAAGTCAAACAACAAAACAATCGAAGTCAACGTGCATTTAATACGAAAGTGAAAGTCGGAAACTCGAGTTGTCACAGTTTAAGTATCACACTTTGTCATTCGCTGTGAGGGTTTAATCTCGCGAGTTATCGTAAATGCTGTATTAGTTACTAACCGAGTTCGTGTGCATGTTATTAAATTTAGGTTAAAACGCTAATCAGTAGGCTAAGCTCTGCTCATATAAATCTGCAATGTGAGTCATTCTCTTTTTATCAAAGTACTTTATAAATTCTTAAATATTTTCAAAGTTATAATTACAGGGATTAAGTCTTTGTAATCACCAAATTACAGCCAGTATGTGGGGTTTTGTATATATTACTTGATAATCGTCACCATTGGGGCAGCCAATGGGGGATATGACCATAGTCACAGAAACGAGTCGAGTGACAAATACCGTGGGTAGTTGGTTGATATCAGGAAACATTGTAATCGCTCTTAATACTGTAAATTATAACAACCGTGTCATTTTAGTAAAAAGAATGATTCACCAGTATTTCCCGCTGACAAAACCTTTTTCAAACATGTTTCAGGTGATCTGTTGTGATCCAGGAAAAATGTCATGAAGTACTACCAGCTTAAGGAAGTGGCATCATATGATTGTAAATTACCGGGATTTTAAATAAAGAAACATGTTTTGTAAAATAAAGATTTCTCAGTGAAATCATATGATTGTAAATTACCGGGATTTTATCCCAAGTTGTGAAATAAAATAATCGGGAAAATTACATTTTTAAAAGATCCTGAAGAAAACTTCCGCTGTTAAATAAATACCACGGGATTTTCTGTCCCGCGGCTCCTGAAACGGGTCAAACCGGGTTGAGGGCCGTGACAGAAAAAGGTGGTATCAGAGCCACTGATTTAAGCCAATTAAGTATTTAGAAAATACTTAATTTTTCCTGATTTATGTGATTATGTGTTTTATTAACTGACTATCTGTTAGTTACAGTAAGGGTAAGCAAAAGCTTTCGAACATCTATCTTAAATTAGATAGGTCATCAAATGAGAAGAGAAGTTCATCCCAAACAAATTCCTCAAAACATTATGCAAATCCTGAAGAAGGAATATTTGTCCGAAAGGCACAATATGAGGAACCACTTTCTCCTAATAAAAGAAGTTTGATTATTAAGAAAAGTTAGGAGAAAATAAAGAAATTAAAAGAAAAGAGAGTTAATCAGAAAACCCAAGAACTAGGCAGTAACCCACCATGGGAAGACAAGTTAGATGAAAAATGGGCAGATCTCTATATGCTAGCTACTGTAGCAGTAAATGAAAATCCTTTATTACTTTGATTCAAGTTTTAGCACCCTTATCACCTACAAGCCAGAAACCTTATCCAGTAAAATAAATAAGTTACAGTAAACCCTGGTGTGTTTTAATTTCAGTTGTCTTTGTGTTATTAGTCACATGGTATGGAAATAATATTTAAAGGTTATTTATGAAATTTTGTTATAAAATTTTAATTTAGCAATTTTTGTGTATTTTGTGCTAAACAGCATGAATGACTTGTCTGAAGCCCTTCAGAATTTAAATCTCTATCCAGTAAAAATAGAGGTTTCCAGAGATTTCAATAGGTATATACCAGACATAGAAGAACCTGTGGAATTCAACGCTCCACCTCCGGAGAAACCCAAGCCTAAGAAAAGGAGAAGATTTATGGGATGGAGGCGTGTGCGCAGGAGGAAACCCGCGACTAGGAAGATTCCTAAAATAGAAAATCCCTTAGACAAAGGAAAAGGGATTGAAGTCGGGGAAGGTTCTAGGCAGATGGAAATGCAGTTTGGGGAATATTCTAGGCAAATGGAAATGGAGTTTGGGGAAGGTTCTAGGCAGACAAAAAATGGAAATTGGAGAAAGCTCACGACAAATCAAGGAGTTACCATTTCAGGATGAATTGGATCGTGCATTAGCGAGCTGTGATGTTGTCAGGTCTATCGATAATAATCTTTACCCTTATCCTGCTGAAACCCAATTACCAATGAACTTGGAACCAGCAATCCCAGAACCTATAATCCACACCCAACCTCTAGGAATAGACGAGTGGTGGACTAATGATTGGCAGTTCCAAAACCTGCTCAACAGTCCTTATTCCTTTCTCCCTCAGTTCGACCCAGAACCTATACCAAATCCACCCATGAGTAATGAAAATTTAGCTGAACTCCGCCACTTTGGCGAGGAGTTAATGGATGCAGGAAATAGGATCAGGGAGGTAGGAGAACAGATCTCCTGGAAATACGACGAGAGGGAACGTCGTTACTGAAATAACAACTGACAAGGGATAGTGGGGTTGTGAGACTGTGATTGTATAATAAAAAGTAAAATATAATCTTGTAAAATAACTTAAAATAAAACTTTGTAAGAAGACATCTTCATTCTGCTTCAGCATGACAAGACTTCAAAATCAATCTGGGATGCTCTTCGTGTTAAATTTGAAGGTAGTGAGAACATGATTAAGAGCAAGAAGGCATTGCTCAAGAAAGAGTTTGATCTGTTCAGTAGCTTACCGGGAGAAGATACAAAGAAGCTGATAGAACGATACTGCCACTTGGTGCGATCCATGTCGATGCTTAGTATTACAAAAGATCGTGAAGAGTGGGTAGACAAGTTAGCCGATGCATTACCACAGAAAGAATGAGGAATTGCCGGAGATCCCAAGTTTGTAATCGTGGATCAGGAATCGACATCTTTCTTGATAATTGATGATTGTGAATGAATCTTATAATAGTTGAATTTTACAGGTTAAGTGTGAATTGCCGGAGCTTCCAGGTTGGTAAGTGTGAAGCAGGAATCGGCATATTTGTTGGTAAAATGATCTAGTGTATATGTTTTATTCCTACACTAGATACAGGTGATTGTATTTTTACAAGTGGTACAGAGGTTTTCACTTACATGTGGTAATTCAAGGACATTAAGTTGTACTTGTTTTTCCTACAAATGGTTAATCAAGGTCATTAGGTTGAACTTGATTTGACCATACTTACAAATGATTGTTTAGAAAACAACATGATGAACCCCTAACTTTACAAGTGGTAAAATCAATAAAACTTATTTTTCGGAAAAATCATTTTGGTTAAAACAAACTTGAGTGTTTTGAAATCATAATGAGAAAATAGTTTTGTGCAAGGGGGAGTTCGGATTGTTTATGCCTAGTGGATGGCGAATTGAAGCGATTTGATATCTGTTGTCAAGTTTTTGTATAGTTGTTTTCAAATTTCCTTTAATGTGTTTGCATTTTAGGGGGAGTAGAAATTTCTGAAAATCCAAAAACATTTGAAAATTTGAAAAAGACAAAAACATGATAAAATAAAAAATGAGTTTTTGTGTTAAAGAAGAGGAAATGATAGTACATCAGTAGACAGTTACAGTATGCTAAAGAAATGTATTGATTAAATAGCGTTAAACGGTCTCACTGATGATATGCCGATAGGTTTTTACACATTTAGTAAGTTTTTTTGGGACATAAACTTAAATTCAAACTTGCTTATTTTGTGGGGAACACTACTTGGATATATAGGTAACCCCTGAAATCTCGTTTGAAAGGTCCCTCTCTCTGAGATACTAGGTCTTTATGCTCAGTGATATCTGGGGTATTATCCCGGGACTTCTGATTTTATGGAAGCAATGGCCTAGTCCCCGGAGAATACTTTCCGCTTGCTTGAAAAATAGTGCCGCCCTCAGCAAATTGATGAAACAATAAAATTGATAGTCATTGCTGTTGTAATACAAAAGATCCTCTAAAGGGGACACACCAAAAGTCGAGCCGTCATCTCTCTGCTGAACGGAAGTTCTGACCTGAGCTCTCACGGTTTCGTACTATAATTTATTCCCTTACAGATATCATCTGTGGTATACTCACCTGTAAGACTGAATATTGGGATCTGGATACGGGAGTATATTCGAGAGGTGGGACACATGAATGAGTTTAAGTCCTTAAAACATCTAACTCATATCCTGAATCAGTTGAAATTTGTGTGAGAATTTAAGTGGATCAGTATATTGGCAATCTAAGTGAATTGTTTAATTCTTAATGTGTAACTAAGCTCAACAGTACTTGTGACTTGTCAAAAACTGATATGATCCTCTTGCACGAACTCACAAAAATATTGTCTGTAAATATTACTTTACTACATTTTTTTTATTTTCAAAAATCCAAAAAGATTTTCAGTGTGTTTTAGCATAAATTTTGAAAAATTCAAAAAGATTTTCGACAACTGATGTTGAAGAGCTAATTTTCAAAATTCCAAGTGCTAAACATGATGACATGTTTGTGAAAAGAAGTATGTGTTTGAAAATCAAATGTGTTTTGATCAAATTTTAAAACCGATTCATCAAGAATATTGAGTTATTTTTGAGGGAGAGTCAGTGTTAGTGCATACATTGAATTGTTAAATTTAGAAAATTTACTTTGAGGTAGAGATTGTGCAGGATTATGAAAGAGCTGGATTTATCAATCCTGAGAATACCTGAGTTGGATAAAAGCCAGGTTACGATTTTGGAACAACCTCAGGAAGAGCCAGGTCATTCGATCCTGACAAACTTGTGTTTTAGAGAGCCAGGTTTCCGATTCCTGAAGACTAAGAAAAGAGAGTGTAAGCCAGATTACGATCCTGAAGCAGATGTTGCTGAAGAACTAAAGGAATGCCAGCACATTGTTAAGGGGAGTCTGTTGATGAAGATAGAGAGAGAGAAGCCCAGAGACTGATCAAGATTGAAGACTAGAAGACTCGACACTTACGACTCGTCAACATCTGAGGGGGAGTCTGTTGGTGCATACATCTGTCGACTTCGTCTTGTATCGAGTCTTAGACTAGATTGTATAGATTAGGGCACATTATTCGAGAAAATAGGATAGTTTATAGTGTTTAGAAGCTGATTTCGCTCCTAATGTTAATTCCGCCCGAAATGTCATGTGGACACTTTCGAGCGGAATCAGAAGCTTTTAATTCCGCTCCTATTGCATCTGTGTCATCATGAGCGGAATCAGGATGCTAGATATAGGTCATGTTGAGCGAAATCAGAAAACAGATCCTTGTATTCCATACCGAAGTGCTGCCGGTGTGAAGATTGATTGTAATCAGAGTTTTATCAATACAATCAGTGTTTAAAGTGAAGATTTAGCTGTTTCTACGCCAGTTACTTGTTTTCCGCACCTGTAACTGATCAAAACTCCTCTGAACGACTCGTTTGGGTCAGCAAACGACCCTACAAATAGTGTGTATTGATGCATATTATAAAATATAAAAATGGGAATCGAGAAATCAATAGTTTTGGCTATATATGTGTTGTAAAATTTGTATGATTTTGTGTACAATTGTTATTTATTTGATACTAATAAATTATATATATTAATTATCAGATGGAAAACACTAATAATGAACCAGTTAACGAAGTAAACCAATCTGAGTAACATCAGGAGAATCAATTTATGACTAGACAAGATATAGAAAATATCATTGCTCAAGGAATAGCCAATGCTATTCCAGCAATACTTGCTGCTGCCCAGAAACCTTTTGAACCTCAACAACTCATTCCTAGCAAACGTATTTCTGAAGATAACTTCAGTAATAGCATAAATGGAGGCGGTAATCATACCAATCACGATAATTATTCACAGCAGGCTCCGATCCCTAAGAAAATGAAAGTTGCAACACCTGGTTGCACTTACAAAGAATTTCTTGCTTGTAAACCCGCTGAATTTGCAGGCAATGAAGGAGCAACTGCGGCACTGCGTTGGTTAGAGAAAACCGAGGCAGTGATTACAATAAGTAAATGTGCCAAGGAAGATCAGGTCATGTATGCGTCAAATCTTTTTAAAGAAGGGGCGCTAGAATGGTGGAACACAGTATTACAAGCTAAAAGAAGGATCATGGCGTATGCTATGAACTGGGAAGAATTTAAGAATCTTGTAGAAAGAAAATTTTGTCCTGAGTATGAAAAGGAACAAATGGCAAATAAGTTCCTGACCCATCGGATGGTGAATGTGGACTGTCGAGGATATACTTCGACATTCTTCGAATATGCTAGAGTGGTACCAACGTTGGCTTCGCCAGAACCGGTACTCATTTCTCGCTATATTTGGGGATTGATTAGCAAAATCCGTAATATCGTTAAAGCTGCGAGACCTTGTACTGTTGACGATGCTGTGGAATTAGCTAACACCCTAACTGACGAACTAGTACGTACAAGAGATGAAAACAGGAAAAAGGAACTGGCTCAGAAAATTACCCAAGGAGTTCGTATGGGTAATAATAACAGCTTCAAGAGAAGAGGAACCGGGCAATATTCAACTCCGTCATTCTGCAGGAATTGCAAAAAGAAACATTATGGAAGATGCAATATAACCTGCAACTTTTGCAAAGCTGTAGGACATCGTGAAGAAAACTGCAGAAAGAAAACCATAATCTGCTTTAATTGTGGAGAAACGGGGCATTTAAAACAGAATGTCCTAAATTGGTCAAACGAGCAGACAACAAAGCCAAGACAGCCGATGGAGCTACTAAAAAGAATGTCCGAGCATTCCAGCTGACCACTCAAGAAGCGGAACTTATTCCAGATGTGATAGCTGGTACGTTCTTAGTTCACAACATGTACGCAAAAGTATTATTTGACTCTGGTGCAAACCAAAGTTTTATAAATACTTCATTCTGCCAAGCTCTTAGTTTACCCTTAACCAACCTTAGACAAATTTTTACAGTCGAAACGGCAGATGGGAATTCAGTTAGTATAGATAAGGTTTTGTAAAAAGACAATATAGAACTTTCAGGCCATAAATTTCATGCAAACCTATTGCCAATGAATTTAGCTGGGTTCGATGTTGTGTTAGGAATGGATTGGTTAGTAGCCAACCATGCTCGAATCCTTTGTGATAAGAATTCCATAGGAATTCGTGCACCTACCGGAGAAGTAATCATGATTACAGGAGATAAGCCACGTAAGCCAATGAAGTTCATATCAGTAATGAAAGTTGCTAGTTATGAACGAAAGCAAGGAATAGTATTTATGATTTCAGTAATCATTAATACTAAAGATAAAGAACTTAAGGAGATTCCTGTAGTCTCAGAATACCCAGATGTATTCCCAGAAGTGTTACCAGGATTACCACCAGATAGGGAGGTAGAATTTAGAATTCATCTAATTCCAGGAACTACACCGATAGCCAAGGCACCTTATCGGTTAGCACCCACAGAAATGTTAGAACTGAAAAAGCAATTAGATGAATTACTAAGTAAAGGTTTCATACAACCTAGTTCATCCCCGTGGGGAGCACCAGTGTTGTTTGTAAAGAAGAAGGATGGGTCGGTGAGAATGTGTATTGATTATAGAGAATTGAATAAAGTTACAATTAAGAATCGATACCCATTACCTAGGATTGATGATCTTTTCGATCAACTCCAAGGAGCTAGATATTTTTCTAAGATAGATTTACGCTCCGGATATCATCAATTGAAGGTACAAGAGGAAGACATACCTAAAACTGCTTTTAGGACTAGGTATGGTCATTACGAGTTTACAGTCATGCCCTTTGGGTTAACAAATGCTCCTGCAGCATTTATGGACATGATGAATAGAATCTGTAAACCGTATTTGGATAAATTTGTAATTGTCTTCATAGACGATATACTTATTTATTCTAAAAGTCAGATAGAACATTGTGAGCACCTGCATGCACTCTTAACTTTGTTAAGAAAAGAAAAACTTTACGCCAAATTCTCGAAGTGTGAATTTTGGCTACAAGAAGTGCAATTCTTAGGTCACATGGTGAATCACGAAGGCATTCATGTAGATCCTGCTAAGATAGAGGCGATTACCAAATGGAAGGTTCCACAATCCGCAATGGAAATTAGAAGTTTTATAGGTTTAGCTGGATACTATCGACGATTTATTAAGGATTTTTCCAAAATAGCTGTACCATTAACTAAGCTAACCTGTAGAGCAATTAAGTTTGAATGGGGACCTAAGCAAGAAGAAGCTTTTAGGATTTTAAAGCAAAAGTTAACAAATGCTCCAATCCTAGCCTTGCCAGAAGGAACTGAAGATTTTGAAGTTTATTGTGATGCTTCAAAACTAGGATTAGGATGTGTGCTAATGCAACGCAAGAAGGTAATTGCGTATGCTTCAAGGCAATTGAAAAAGCACAAGGAAAACTATACGACTCATGATTTAGAGTTAGGAGCCGTAATTTTTGCTCTTAAAATTTGGAGGCATTATCTGTATGGAAGTAAGTTTACTGTCTATACGGATCACAAAAGTTTAAGATATATCTTTGGGCAAAAAGAATTAAACATGAGACAAAGGAGATGGATGGAAATCCTGAGTGACTACGATTGTGATATTCAGTATCATGAAGGAAAGGAAAATGTAGTTGCAGATGCCTTAAGTCGTAAGTATCATGAAAAGCAAAAGCGAGTTCGTGCTCTCAGATTAAATCTACATTTAGATTTAATGGAACAATTGAAGAATGTTCAAACCACAGCAATCAAGGATGAAGTTGAAGGTATGAAGGGACGAATAAAAGAATTAGAACAAGGAGCTGATGGAATTTGGAGATTCCACAAAAGCAGAATTTGGGTACCTAAACAGGGAGAATTTAGAAATAAGATTTTAGAAGAAGCCCATAAATCTAGGTATACCATGCACCCCGGAAACAATAAAATGTACCAAGATTTAAGAAATAACTTTTGGTGGATAGGAATGAAAAAGGACATAGCTCGATATGTTTCTAAATGTCTTACTTGTTCACAAGTTAAGGCAGAACACCAGAAACCTTCAGGTCTACTACAACAACTAGAAATGCCTGAATGGAAATGGGAACTAATAACAATGGATTTTGTTACTAAGTTACCCAAAACCATAAAAGGTAATGATGCGATTTGGGTAATTGTGGATCGATTAACCAAATCAGCTCATTTTCTACCAATAAAAGAAACCTTTAGTATGGAAAGGTTGGCAAAGTTGTATGTAGATGAAGTAGTATCCTTACATGGAGTTCCCCTCTCCATTGTATCAGATAGGGATAGTCGTTTTACTTCCCATTTTTGGACAAGTTTCCAAGAAGCAATGGGAACTCGACTAAATCTAAGTACTGTATATCATCTACAAACAGATGGGCAAAGTGAAAGGACAATCCAAACCCTAGAAGACATGCTCAGAGCATGTGTAATAGATTTTGGTGGAAATTGGGACGACCATTTACCTTTAATTGAATTCTCCTATAACAATAGTTATCATTCAAGCATCGAAACTGCCCCATTCGAAGCACTGTATGGACGAAAGTGCAGAACTCCAGTTTGTTGGGCAGAAATAGGAGAAAGTCAATTGTCAGGTCCTGAAACAGTGCAAGAGATAACCGACAAAATTTCTCAAATCAAGGAAAGACTGAAGATGGCTCGAGATCGTCAGAAGAGTTATGCAGATAATAGACGGAAACCATTGGAATTCCAAGTAGGGGACAAAGTACTATTAAAAGTTTCACCTTGGAAAGGAGTAGTTCGATTCGGTAAGAAAGGAAAGCTAAGTCCAAGATACGTAGGACCATTTCCAATAACCCAACGTATAGGATCCGTTGCTTATCGTTTACAACTACCAGAAAAGTTAGCTGGAGTACATGATGTATTTCATGTATCCAACCTTAAGAAATGTTTATCAGACGAATCTTTGGTAGTACCTCTCCAAGATATAGAGGTAAACGAAAAGTTAAAATTTGTTGAAAAACCTCTTCAAATAGAAGACAGAAAGGTGAAATTTCTCAAACACAAACGGTTAGTACTTGTCAAGGTCAAATGGGATTCAAAGAGAGGACCCGAATACACTTGGGAGCTGGAATCGGAAATGAAGCGAAAGTATCCTCACTTATTCCAATGAATCTCGAGGACGAGATTTTAAATAAGGCGGGGAGGATGTAAGGACTCTCGAAATTGTCCTAAAAATAACCGTAAGTGAAAACCCGGACCCCTGAAACCATACCTTACATAAAAATCATGAAAATCAAGAATAATAGGTTTCAGGCGGGCCGCGTAAGAGACAAGGCATGTCTTACGCGCGTCAAACACTGGTTGACCGGATAAGTGTTCCGGATCCACGTAATGACCACTTGGCTAACCTACTCGTGACTGGTCAAGCCTACTCGTAGACTGGGCGGCCACGCGGGCCACGTAAGATATAGGGGATGGGTTACGCGGGCCGCGTAAGGCCCTAAAATCAACTATAAATAGCCCGTCACTTGCACAGTCCACTGGTGTCGATCAAAACTTTCAAAAACGAAGTTTTAGTACCCTGAAGTCGAAAATATCAATAATATTAGTGAGGCTCTGCTACGATACATGGTATTAACTCGATCGCTGCTACGATTCAATGTCCGATCGATTACACTATCCAATGGATGTTTAAGTACTGCCTACATTAGGGTTTATGCTTTGTCATTTGTCGTTAAATCGATGGATGTTTAAGTATCGCACTTTGTCATTCCCTGTGAGGGTTTAATCTCGTGAGTTATCGTAAATGCTGTATTAGTTACTAACCGAGTTCGTGTGCATGTTATTAAATTTAGGTTAAAAGGCTAATCAGTAGGCTAAGCTCTGCTCATATAAATCTGCAATGTGAGTCATTCTCTTTTTATCAAAGTACTTTATAAATTCTTAAATATTTTCAAAGTTATAATTACAGGGATTAAGTCTTTGTAATCACCAAATTACAGCCGGTATGTGGGGTTTTGTATACATTACTTGATAATCGTCACCATTGGGGCAGCCAATGGGGGATATGACCATAGTCACAGAAACGAGTCGAGTGACAAATACCGTGGGTAGTTGGTTGATATCAGGAAACATTGTAATCGCTCTTAATACTGTAAATTATAACAACCGTGTCATTTTAGTAAAAAGAATGATTCACCAGTATTTCCCGCTGACAAAACCTTTTTCAAACATGTTTCAGGTGATCTGTTGTGATCCAGGAAAAATGTCATGAAGCACTACCAGCTTAAGGAAGTGGCTCAATATAAAATAAAGAAACATGTTTTGTAAAATAAAGATTTCTCAGTGAAATCATATGATTGTAAATTACCGGGATTTTATTCCAAGTTGTGAAATAAAATAATCGGGAAAATTACATTTTTAAAAGATCCTGAAGAAAACTTCCGCTGTTAAATAAATAACACGGGATTTTCTGTCCCGCGGCTCCTGAAACGGGTCAAACCGGGTCGGGGGCCGTGACAGTAATGCTCCTATTTGTTTCTCTTGGAAACAATATCCCGGATAGGTTTTCTATTCGGGTTTTTCCAAGTTTTTAATCTACATATGCAACTTTAAATCTCTACGTATTTGTTGCATCTTACTATTCACGTAATCATTTAAAATGCGCACCTGGTAAATGCTTGCCCTAACGGGCTTTCCTTGCCATAACTTATTTGCGATTGTTACGCGATTTAGGTCCTTGATGAGTACGCTCTTCTTGTCATACCTCGGACCGTTCCATTATCATTCATTCATCTCCCGTCATCTTCAGACGCGAGTGTCCTTAAATTAAAACATTAACAAAAGTTAGTAATGTCAACTTCAATAATTGCCCGTATTATAATACGAGGCTTTTTCTACTATATGCGTCAACGCGCGAAATTTCGTCAACTACTTCAATCATTTAATTGGGGTAACGTGTGTTAGTACATTACGTCTGTAGCTTCCGTCAGCATGTAGTCATATTTTGTATTCTGTGTTTTTGTAATCTATTGTATGTATGTATGTAGTTAGGATGACAACTCAGGAATAGGTTCTGTATATGAAAGTGTTGTTTGGGACAAGTTCATCCGCACGCATGGCAATACGTACGTATGGTAATACGCACGGATGACTTATCCGCACGGATAAGTCATACGCGCGGATAGCCATACGCACGGGTGAGTCATACGCACGGATAGCCCACCCGTACGTACAACACTTCTTAGTTTTCCTGAGGTTGCCTATAAATAGGAGGTCCGGTGCAACTTTGTTAACTTTTGACACGCACGGATAGTCTGTATTTCTACCGGATCTTTGTGACTTTCAGATCACTCAATAGAAAGAACAGACAAACAGTTAAACGTTGAATTCTGTGTTGCACAAATCTGTGATTCGTCATAATGGATTCCGCACATTAAGACGAAATCGATTCATCTTGTTCCTACGATCAGATCCTGTATCAACGGGACCAACAAGTGGTATCAGAGCATCCAGGGAGCTGAATCGAGATCAACAACACTGAATTCACCGGAATTCAAGCTTTATTCGTCGATCAAAGTCAAATTTCACCGGAGATTTGACATCTGTTGCCGATTTGATTCAAATTTCACCGGAAATTTGACAGATTTCTTCTATTTCCACTTAGTTTTTACAATTGTTCTTCATTCGTCACCATAAATTCAGAAAAACTTAAAATTGAGCAAGAATCTATGGTTAAAATTTGATAAAATTGATATCAATTGATTCGCAATCATTCAAAGTAAAATCCTACTTAGTTTCATAATCAGATTCAACCTAAAACTAGATCAAATTCATCGAAAATCATGTTTAGCTGTTCGTATTTGATGACGTCATTCATCCGTGCGGACAGCTGTCCTAACGGATTGGATTAGTTAGTTACTACAAGTTGTTTGCTGACATCATCATTTTTACACGCACGGATTACAACCCATGCGGATCATTATCCGTGCGGATAACCTCTGTCATTCGTCCGGATAACTACTCGAACGGATCATCATCCGGTTCAAGTGTTTGAAATTTTTTAGAATTTGTAAAAATTGTCTAAGTGTTTGAAAATTGTTTCAGGTGTTTGAAAATGGAAGAATTCATGAATCCCTTCAGTGAGATGTATGCTTTCGCGGGTAACTCCGGAGACGATACTTCCAACCATTCAAATGATAATCCGAACCCGAAGAAAAATTTGTCCGATGCCCTAAGTGTTGAAAGCGCATATGGTACTTATAACAAACCACCAAAGCTAATGGCAATCGAAGAGTATAATCGGTGGGCAAAAAGATTTGATGAGTGGCTGAAAGCATTCGCGTATCCAAGCTGGAAAAGTTTAAAGAACGGTTTTGCAGCCGGTAGACAAGATTGCGAGAATCTGTCAGAAACTGAAGATATAGAAAACTTTGTTGCTAAACAAAAGTGCGTGGCCTTGATTCATCAGTCCGTGAGAGATGACATTATTTCACTAATTGAATACACAAACGCAAAAGATTTATGGGAAAAGTTAAAAATAAAATGTGTAGGAAGTGCTGAAATAGTCAAAAACAAAAAGAAACTGTTGAGAAAAGAGTTTGATTTGTTTAGATGCTTAAAAAATGAATCTGTTTGTAAAATGATTGAAAGATTTGGGCACCTAAAGTTAGAATTGGCAAGACACGGAATCCTATATTCTCAAGAGGAGCTAGTTGACAAACTGTTCGATTCACTACCAGAGGAGATGGATTGGCAGTACTATGCATTGATGTTGAAGAATACAATCAAAGCTGAAGATCTGACCGTTGACTTGCTGATTGAAAGACTAGAAAGTCATGAATTGGAGATAAAGAAAACACACAAAGTAAATCATTCATCATACCAACAAAACATGGAGCTGTACTATCCAAAGAGTATGATTCCCAAGAATGTTTCTCCAAGAACTGCTTTCTCTGCTGAGAATTCAAATCCTTCAAGTAAAGAAAGTCCAAGTTCAAACAATGGTTTTCATGGTGGTTTTTCATCCAATGCTCCAAGCCAGGGATCTTCTTCAAATTCTTCAAATCAACAACAATCTATTCCAAAGAACGTGTTTCAATGCAACATTGCGGTGGATTTGAAGAATGCTCAGAATTTTGATGAGGAGTCGGCCAAACAGCAGATGATCTTTCTAGCATCTGTGTTGGAGTCGTATGAAGGGTTAGTAGCTGGGAAGATAGGTAACACCAATCTGACGAAAGAAGATTATGATCAGATTGATCCTGAGGAAATGGAGCTGATCGATATTCGTTGGGCTATGGCCAGTGCTGTTCGTCGAGCACAACGTTTCATGGAAATTACCGGCAGGAAGACAATTGGTGGTGCATCTACTAAGTTGGGGTTCGATAAATCGAAGGTGACTTGCTTCAAATGTAAGCAGAAAGGTCATTTCAAACGAGAGTGCAGAAACGCATATGCTGATGAGTCAGAGAACCCTTTCAGAGATGATTACTACAAGAAAGCAATTTATCACCAGAATAAATCTGAGCCACCTAGATTGAAGCAGGTTGAAGACAACAAAAAGAAATCTAGAGCTCTTGCTGTGATTCATGATGATGAAGGTTTTGATTGGAGTGAACTGTTACCAGAGGAAGATGCAGTGGGTTATGCATTCGTGACGAAGATTGTTCCTTTTAAAGACAATAGAACTGAAGAAGAAAAGTTTGTCAACCGAAGAATGAAAGCCCAAACCAGGATGAGCAGAATTTATAACACATACAAAGAAGCTAAAAGAGCAAAAAGATGGGATGCCGACAGAGAATGTTATCTTGATCCACAAGGAAACATTGCAGTTGACCCAGACTCTATTAGTGTTGATGCTCTCACCCAGCAATTTGCCGAGGAAGAAGAAGCTAGACAAAGAGAATGGTGGGGAGGTGGTGATGAGAAACTAGTAGAGAAAGAAGACAAAGTCAAAGAAGCAGAACATAAGCCAAAGTCAAAGAATGCTGATGATGGGATCATTGATACATCACAAGAGTTAACGGCTGAAAACTTGAGGAAGATGGCTGAAAAAGTTCTTGCAGCTAAAGAACTTGAGGTAGTTTCTGGTTCTGGAACTGAGTCCAAAAACAAGGTCAGTTCAAATGATACACATGTGTCAGGTAAGAAAGTTAAATCTGAAAATGACTGCAAAAATTGCATGAAAGAGTGCAAAGTTTGTAGTACAATCACTTACCTCAATGGTAAGAAGATTGAAGAGTTGACTAGTAGAGTCAAAAGTGTTGAAAATCAAATCTTAAACCGTGACAAAATGCTAAAAGCTTCGAATGATAGATCAAAAGAATTAACTGAGAAAATTGAAAATGATAAAAATGACATAGAAAAAATAAGAAAAGAAAATGAAAAGTTGATTCTTGAAAATCGTAAAATTTCTGAAAATTTTGAGAAGCTAAAGCGAACGGTTAAAGATTCTGATGACTGAAATGGTAAAACAACGAAAGAAAATCTTCAACTATCAGGGGTTCTTAGAGTAAAAGAAGAGTTAATCAACCAACAACTTGATGAAATTGCGAAATTGAAGCTTCAGTTTGAAGAAGCTAAAATTGAGAATGAGCGTATTAATTTGAAACTGAACAGTTACAACTCTGCAAGCTTTGTTTTGCAACATATTGTTCCAAAACCCATTGGGAAAAACAAAGCTGGCGAAGATGTATACTGTGATGGAACTGGGGTGGGATTTCATCAAGTTCCGCCACCTGTTCTAAACAATTTTTCAAAGAAGCAATCAGGGTTGGTTAATGATGAAGTTGAAACAAATGAGATAAAACTGCCAGAGACGATTGATGTGACATTCACTTCATCATCATCCGATGACAGTGTTCAAACTGAGATCATAAAAGGCATGGCTGAAAGTGTCTTGGATAGTGATTCGACTGAAGATGAAGAATGTTTTCTGAACAATTACATTCCGAAACCAAAATCTAAAAACAACTTAAATGATGAACCGGGTCTTGTGATGTACAAGATGTCTGGTTCTGATAAGCTGTATTCAGACTTTGAGTTTCCTCTGGAGAATGTTAATGTGAACAAATTGAAAAATGTTTTCAAACTGGTTGAAATTGATTTGTCTGAAGTAGACGGTTTGAAACAGACAAAGAGACAAATGAATTTTGAGAAAGATAAAGCTTACTATAAGAAACCTGTTATTCCACCACGTTTTTCTAACAACAATCAAAATAAATGGTCGGGAGGATATCAGGGAGGTAAGAATTATCAGAAAAAGAATGTTCAGAACAAGAAGTTTGCTGTGAAAAAGGTGTTTGTGAACAGTTCAAGTTCACTTTCTGATGAGGAATCTGAAATTTTTTCTAAAACAAACAAAGAGTTCTTTGAAAAGAAGGCCTCACAGCCTCAGTCTGAAGGCTCAAGCCGGGTAGTTGACACCCGAACATGCTTCAAATGTAATCAAGTTGGACATATTGCACGAAAGTGTACCAACTTGAAGTCTAAGACTGAAACTGTGAAGAATTCTATCAAGAGAGATGTTGTGAAAGGAAAGGCTCCATTGATTGTTGAGAAAAATGTTTTGAAAAATGAAAACACCAAGATCAAAACTGAACCTGTTAAGAACTCGACATCTAAAAATGATAAATTTTACCAACGGGTTGCATCACCTCAATAAACATGGAAGCCAAAAATTGTTGAAAAGAAAGTAGATTCACCAAAGGTGTCTGAAACTGAAAAATCATCATCTTCAACCAAGAAGATGTATGTACCTTTGGATTTTTATGAGAAACAAAAATCAACTTCTGAAAAGAAGTATGTGGTGAAGAAAAATCAACCAGCTGGTCAACCTCAAAAAGACGAATTTTTCTTATTCAAAAAGGTTGAAGTTGGAACTACTGAAAGCCTAAAAATGAATGATAAAAACTTTCCGCCACTTTACACTACAAAAACGCACATTAATATCCAGTTACCCGAGTCAAAAGAGGCTTGGGTAGCATCAAAATCTCATTAAATGCCTTTGATATGTGCAGGAGCTTCCGAGATCCGTTTCACGTTGGATTATGGATAGTGGAGCTTCTCGGCACATGACAGGAAAGACAGCGCTGTTGTATGATGTCAGAAATATCAATGGAGGTTATGTAGGGTTCGCTGGTAACCAAGGTGGTAGAATTGTTGGTGAAGGAACGTTATCCAACGGGATCGTCACGTTTGAAAGAGTTAACTAGATTGCTGAGCTGGAAAATAATCTGCTAAGTATCTCGCAGATTTGTGACCGGATGTATACTACTCACTTCACAGACAAAGAGTGTTTGATTTTGAAACCAGGCTTTGTTATTCCTGAAGAATGGAGTATCATGAGAGCTCCTAGAGTGAATGATATGTATGTTTTAGACATGACCGTAGCAACTACAACAATGGGTCAAGCACACTGTTTTGTTTCTAGAGCAACGGAGAAAGAATCAAAGTTGTGGCATCGTAAGATGGGGCACATTCATCTTCGTAAAAATGAATCATCTGGTGCATAATGATTTGGTTCTGGGAGTTCACATTAAAGGTTTCCATCTAGAAAAAGAGTGCATTAGTTGCATGAAAGGCAAGCAAAAGAAAAAGTCACGCCCGAAAAAGCAAGTCAATTCAGTCTCAAGACCTTTGGAGAGACTTCACATGGATTTATTTGGTCCTGTGAATGTCAAAAGTTTTACAGGAGAACTTTATTGTCTTGTGGTTACTGATGATTATTCCAGATTTTCATGGGTATCATTCTTGAAGTCAAAAGAGGAAACGTTTGACAGTTTGAGGGGGTTGTTCAGAAAGATTGAAAATTTGTACCAAAGGCGTATCAGAAGAATTAGAAGTGATAATGGTACTGAGTTCAAGAACAACAAGATGGAAGAATATTGTGATGAAAGAGGTATCTTGCATGAGTTCAGTGCTCCGTACACTCCGCAACAGAATGGAGTCGCAGAACGTAAAAACAGGACGCTGATCGAAACCGCCAGAACAATGCTTGCTGATTCAAAGTTACCCATAAATTTCTGGGCAGAAGCAGTTTCCGCCGCATGCTATACACTCAACAGAGTTCTCACTGTCAAGAAATTCAACAAAACATGCTTTGAGTTGATCAATAACCGAAAACCGAATTTGAAGTATCTTGAACCGTTCGGGTCACCCTGTACTGTTCTAGAGCCTTTTGGAAAGTTTGGTCCGAAGAGTATTGAAGGAATATTCGTAGGTTATGCAAGTCCATTACGACGAGTGTTCGTTCCAAGTCTGAAGTGGATTATTGAAGCTCAAAATGTTGAATGTCAAGGTCATACAATGCCTCCACAGAATCCTGGCGACTCATGGCGTTTCAATTATGATACTTTGTGGGAGTCCTTCAACATGGAGGAAGAACCAGAGTTCTTTGATGAATTGGATATTTTGAGAGAGTATGAAGATTCAGATGAAAGATTTCCAGCAGAAACGTATCAAAAACGACAAGCTTCAAATGATGATGAGGCAGGTCCAAGCAATGCTGGAGAACATGTCGATTTTGAAAATGATGTTGCTCAAGAAAATCAGACGGTAGAGAATGATAATCAAGAATCTAAAAACAGACCAATATTCGATCATGATGATTCAGACTCTGAGGGGGAGCTAATCCAGTTTTCAAATCAAACTATTCCAGTCAGTGAACAAGTTGCTGATCAAAACGTCACAAATTTGGAGAGTGAAGTAGATGTTTCAGGCGAGGTGATGCCAAGAACGCTTTCTTATCATCCGGAGGATCTGATAATCGGAGAACTGCAATTAGGCGTCCGCACTCGAAGACAGCTTGATCAAGGATTTACATGTTTTTATACAAAAGTTGCTCCTTTACAAACTGAATTTTCATTAAGTTGTTTTATCTCGCAGATAGAACCAAGGACGTACAAAGAAGCGTTTACTGAAGATTCGTGGGTAAATGCAATGCAAGAGGAGTTAAGCCAATTTGAGAAGTTAGGTGTATGGAAGCTAGTAGATTTGCCCGATGGTCACCGGAAGATTAATACCAAATGGGTGTTTAAATGCAAGAGGGATGATCGAGGAGTTATCATTCGAAACAAAGCTCGACTCGTTGTCCAAGGTTTCAGTCAGCAGGAGGGGATAGATTTCACCGAAGTATATGCCCCTGTCGAAAGACTTGAAGCTATCAGAATCTTCCTTGCATTTGCATCGTGGAAAGGATTTAATGTTTTTCAGCTAGATGTGAAGTCGGCGTTTCTCTACGGCAAGGTGAAAGAGGAGGTTTATGTCGGACAGCCACCGGGCTTCACCGACCCAATTCACAAAAACAAAGTTTATCTCCTTGATAAGGCGTTGTACGGCTTACATCAGGCCCCGAGAGCCTGGTATGAGACCTTGTCTCAACATCTGTTAGCCAACCACTTCACTCGAGGAAAGATAGACGCCACTCTTTTCACAAAAGAAGTCGACGGGCATCTTCTGATTGTCCAAATTTACGTGGACGACATAATTTTCGGGTCTACAAATGAACAACTCTGCAAAGATTTTGAACAAGTTATGAAGTAGAAGTTTGAAATGTCTTCAATGGGTGAGATGAAGTTCTTCTTGGGACTTCAAGTTGATCAACTTCCCGAGGGAACTTTCATACATCAAACAAAATACGTTCATGATGTTCTGGAGAAATTCGGGATGTCAGGAATGTCACCAATGTCCACCCCATTAGCGACGAACCATGGGATAAACCCTGATCTCACCGGAGAGAAGGTAGATGAAACATTGTATCGCTCCATGATCGGTTCGTTAATGTACTTGACGGCATCAAGACCGGATATTATGTATCCAACCTGCCTCGCGGCTCGATTTCAGTCAAATCCTAGAGCTTCGCATATGGTAATTGTGAAAAGGATCCTACGCTACCTGAAAGGAACTCCATCTCTGGGGTTGTGGTATCCAAAAGTTGG
Source organism: Helianthus tuberosus (assembly GCA_030545235.1). Taxonomy (NCBI): domain Eukaryota; kingdom Viridiplantae; phylum Streptophyta; class Magnoliopsida; order Asterales; family Asteraceae; genus Helianthus; species Helianthus tuberosus. Next base: position 183,194 of record JARYGA010060722.1, read on the forward strand.
CGACTTCATGCTCGAAGGATATTCTGATTCTGATTTCGGATGCTGCAAAGTGAATGCTAAATCAACAACAGCGGGGTGCCAGTTTTTCGGACCACGATTGGTCACCTGGCAGTGCAAGAAGCAGACCTCTATCGCTTTATCCACTTGTGAAGCTGAATATGTATCTGCTAGCAGCTGCTGCTCTCAGATCTTGTGGATCCAGCAACAGATGCGTGACTACGGTTTGCAATTTCTTAACTCCCCTATCTTTGTTGATAATGAGGCAGCAATTAACATAACAAAAAATCCTGTTCATCACGCTAAAACTAAACACATTGAAATTCGTCATCACTTCATCCGAGACTGTTTCGAGAAGAAGTTGATACGAATAGAGAAAATCCACACCGATGAACAAAAAGCTGACTTACATACCAAAGCATTTGACAAAACACGCTTTAAATATCTTTTGAAACTTAATGGTATGAAGTTGTTATCGGATGCGGAGGAAATTGTTGGCGTTGATGAAGGTACCACTGTAGATGATGTTGAAAAACAATCTGCAATGGTTTGTCGAATTTTTACTTGTTTTGGTTTTTAGGGGGAGATAGTAGTTTTATTTTCAGAAAATACAAAAACAATAAAAATTCGAAAAAGCCAAAAACATTAGAAAATTTCAAAAACCCAAAAACATTATAAAATTTCAAAAAGAGTTTGTGTAAAAAGGGAAAATGATAGTACATCAGCTAGACGGTTACAGTACGCTAAAGAAATGGAAAGTTCAAAGGCGTTAAACAGTCTCACTAATGATGTGTCGATAGGTTTTTACACATTTAGTAGATTTGTTCGGGATATAAACCTAAAATCTTACTTGCTTATTTCGTGGGGAACACTACTTGGATATATAGGTAACCCCTGAAATCTTGTTTGAAAGGTCTCATAATCTGATATACTAGGTCTTTATACTCAATGATGTCTGGGGTATTATTCCGGGACTTCTGCTGAACGGTAGTTCTGACCTAGTCCTTGGATAATACTTTCTGCAAATGCTTGAAACATAGCATAAACCCTCAGCATGCCGATGAAACAATAAAATTGATAGTCGCTGCTGTTGTAGCAAAAAGATCCTCTAAAGGGGACACATCTTAAAGTCGAAGCTGATATCTCTCTGCGTATACGGAAGTATCGACCTGAGATCTCTCGGCCCTCGCATACCTAAATTATGTACAGATATCATTGTAGTATACTCACCTGTAAGACTGATTATTGAGATTCTGGATACGGGAGTATATTCAAGAGGTGGGACACGCGTATAAGTTTAAGTCTCTAAAATACTAAATCAGTATCCTGAACAGATTGAAATGTGTGTAAGAATTTAAGTGGATCAGCATATCGACAATCTAAGTGAATTGTTTAATGCTTGGCATGAAATCAAGCTTAATGGTACTTGTAATTTGTCGGAAGCTGATATGATTCCCTAACACGCTCACCAAAAATATGTTTGTAAATAGTTTACATTTACTGCTCTTATATTCTGTATTTCTTTTCTTATCCAATTGCTTCTTTAAAAATCCCAAAAAGATTTTATTTTTCTGCTTTATTTTCTGACAAACCAAAGTGGAGAGTTGATCTTCGGATTCGATAGAAGATGCAGGAAGTTTCTGGGATGGAAGATGAGTTTGGAGCTTATCATAACTAATCTATAATTGAAAATATCAAACACAAGTTCATTAAGTTGATACTTGAAATTTTTCAGAAAAATGATTGAACAAAAATTCCAAAAGTCAGTATGTTTTGTTTCAGGTCAACCAAGGTCATTAAGTTGGACTTGGTCGACAAATTAAGTATCTTGGGTCATTAATTTGAACCAAGCAACTTAAGTGGATTTCTAAAATCTGACAAAATTTGAGAAAAATCAAAGTTTCCTTAAAACGGTTAAAGTGTGCCTCATTCGGATGTTCATCCGGACGGATAGCAATACGCACGGATGGCAATGCGCCCGGGTGACAATACGCGTTTGTTGATAGTATAAATAGAGGGTCAAAGAGTCAGTCAAAGTTATCCGCACGCACAATACTCTTTCTCTCTCACTCGCACTTTGACTTTCTGATTTCGGAATTCTTTGCACGGATCTTTGTTTTCGTTGGTTTGCACAACATTTACAATGGCAAAGGTATGTTTTTCTAACTCAAATCTGCAATAATCCATTGTTTGTTATCTGTTCATCGCGCATCTTTTATTTCGGAGCTTTAATCTTAGATCTAGCCTGTGTTAGTTTGTTTTGTCATGAATAAATCATAGGGCTTTATTCGGAATGATTAGATCTAGAGTTTTACCGGTTTAATTTGTGTTATAACATGTTAAAATCTTGTAGATCTGATGTTTGGACGGTACGTAGTGTCGGTTAGGTTTTTGTGAAATTAAACTGTGAATAGGAAGTTTTAGACATCATTAAACATAGGGTTTTGATCGCGTTGACATCCTCTGTATAGA
>JARYGA010060723.1:0-44736 GCA_030545235.1 Helianthus tuberosus
AAAACTGTGGAGGCATTATCTATATGGGATCAAGTGTGTGATCTATTCTGATCACAAGAGCCTTCAACATCTGTTCAATCAGAAGGAATTAAACATGAGGCAACGCCGTTGGATGGAAACTTTAAATGATTATGATTGTGAAATCAGATACCATCCAGGCAAGGCGAATGTAGTCGCCGATGCCTTGATTTGAAAGGAGAGGGTGAAACCCATCCGAATCAATGCCAAGCGCATGGAGATAAAGAACAGTTTGACTGAAAGGTTGTTAGCTGCACAGAAGGAAGCTGTGTTGGAAGCTAACTATCCTAATGAAAAGCTAGGGGTAACTGAGGAGCAGTTAACTCTTAGCAAGGATGGAATTCTATGATTAAATGGACGCATATGGGTTCCAATTTATGGAGGACTTCGAGATGTCATCCTCCAGGAAGCCCATAGTTCCAAATACTCCGTTCATCCTGGAGCTGATAAGATGTACCAGGATCTAAGGGCAAATTATTGGTGGATAGGCTTGAAAAAGTCTGTAGCCACCTATGTAGCTAAATGCTTGACATGTGCGCAAGTCAAAGCCGAACATCAAAAGCCGTCAGGTTTGCTACAACAACCTGAACTTCCTACGTGGAAGTGGGAAATGGTAACTATGGATTTTATCACCAAGTTACCTAAGACCAGGAAAGGAAATGATACAATATGGGTTATAGTTGATAGACTGACTAAGTCAGCACATTTCTTACCCATCAAGGAGACTTATAGCTCCGACATGTTAGCCCAGTTATACGTTGATAAGATTATAGCCCTACATGGCATACCTGTGTCTATTATCTCTGACCGAGATACTAGATACACGTCACATTTTTGGAAGAGTTTCCAGCAATCTTTAGGCACGCGTTTGAATTTTAGTACGGCTTACCACCCTCAGACAGACGGTCAGAGTGAGCGTACTATTCAAACGTTGGAAGACATGCTACGTGCATGTGTGATCGATTTGGGTGGTAGTTGGGATAAGCACCTACCACTAATTGAGTTCTCCTACAACAATAGCTACCACACCAGCATAAAGGCTGCGCCTTTTGAGGCATTATACGGTAGAAAGTGTAGAACGCCAGTTTGTTGGGCGGAAGTTGGAGATGTCCAATTATCAGGACCAGAGATAGTGTTCGAAACGACGGACAAGATTGTCCAGATTCGCGACCGTCTCAAAGTTGCCCGAGATAGGCAGAAGAGTTACGCAGATCCAAAGCGTAAAGCTTTTCACTTCGAAGTAGGTGATAAAGTGTTACTTAAGGTATCACCCTGGAAAGGGGTGATGCGATTTGGTAAGAAAGGCAAGCTAAGCCCGAGATACATAGGACCTTTCGAGGTTATCGAACGTGTCGGGTCAGTTGCCTATAAGTTAAACTTACCAGAAGAGCTCAGTGGAATTCACAATGTGTTCCACATCTGCAATCTGAAGAAGTGCTACGCTGATGAATCACTGGTTATACCCCATACAGATGTGCATATAGATGAGAGCTTAAAATTTGTGGAAAAACCATTGTCGATTGAAGATCGACAGGTTAAGAAGCTTCGAAGGAAGCATGTACCTATTGTAAAGGTCAAATGGGATGCCCGTAGAGGTCCCGAATTCACGTGGGAAGTTGAATCCACGATGAAAGAAAAATACCCTTATTTATTTCAGTAAATCTCGGGTCGAGATTTATTTTAAGGGGGTGAGGATGTAACACCTCGAAAATTCACGTCCTATAATGTGTTGACACGTGTCATATGTTTGAACGTGCGAAAGAATGTTATAGAAGGACTAAAGTTGACAATCATGAAAAGTATGTGAATATACTAGTTCTAAATGTCAACAGTGAATAAATATATTGTATATTAACCCTATTTGATGTTTATAACATCAAACGAATAAATCATGAATCATGCGAAGCTAAAAGTGAGAAATTTCAAACTACAGGGGTTAAAAGTGTCAACATGTTTAAGTTATACCTCTGAGTGACCTTTTGACAAACCCGAAGCTTTGTAACTGTTATGCTCACTAGAATGCACGATATAAATTTCGTAAAGTTTCGTTATCAGATGAGAAAGTTTTGATCAAATTCGTGTGCGAAGGGTTAAAGCGTAAACGTTGAAAGTTGGGACTTTTCGGGTAACAATAAAGTTAACCGGGGACTTAACAAAGTGGGTATATGTTTTAAAGCCCTTACAAATCGATTATGAGGGTTCATAATGCAAGAAAAAAGTGTCTAAACGGAGTTTGAAGAGCCAAGGATCATATAGCAAAAAATCAAAAATTCAGATTTTCTGCAGACGAACGTCGCGCCACGCGAGGAGCCCTCGCGCCACGCGAGGGACTCCCAGCTCCGAATTTCTTGGCTGTTGTCTGCCATAGCCTTTATGCGCGACTTTAACCGAATTTCCTCATCTTTCTTGGCCCCTAGGCACCCCCTAAACACTTAGGGACATGTGTTGATGATTTATGGTCAGTGGTAGAACCATGTGTCAACAATCTATGGTGAAAAATACACTATATAAAGGACCTAAGTTGCAACATTGTTCTTCACACCTTCACTTGCATTCCTGATCATTCCTGGAGCTCAAGACCCCTCTCAAGTGATCACAAATCGTTCATAGGACTCTTGTAAGTATACTTGACCTTTCTTAATTAAGTTTTAGCTTAGTATTAGCTTAAAAGTCAAACCGTCGTAATTAACGGTTGACTTTAAGATTAATCACTAATGGTCCAGTGATTAGTCGAATCAAAAGTAGTTATAAGTTGGTAATTATGTGGGTAATAAACCCTCAAAAGGGTTCCCCCTGATTCCCACTCTAACTAGGTCAAATGTCGGGTCAAACTTGTATTTAAAAAGTCAACAGAATGTGTAAATTACAATTTATGCATAATTAGCAATGTAGAACACATAAAACCTGTTTGATCATTAATATAACTTGGTAATTAGTGTAAGGACATGTCTAAACATGTTTAACCCGACAATTTCCTGTTTAGACCCGGTTCGGAACCGAAAGTCGCATAGTTTGACTTATACTTTGACTTTTAGTTCTGACCCGTTATGGTATGTTTTAGAAATTCCTTAGAGCTTTATTTGGACCAGGTTACATGCTAGTATAACCCTCTGTGATTATACACCTCGGATCATTAGTTATCCAATTAATATGCATGATTCCGTTAATTGCTCATATGTTGACCATTATGCCCTTTTCACCTTAAAACGTGATTTTTGGAAATGTAAAAGAGTAGAAACCTTAATTACTGATATATAAACTTGCATACAAAATTTGACATCAGTTTGAGGTGTAGGTTAAGAGTTATGCTCGTTAGCGTAAAATTAAAGCTTTATGTTAATTAAACGGCGTATTTAGCGTATAGCCCACTTAAACATACTTTTTGATATCAATCTCCTTACCCACTGATGTAATATATTATTTTGGGATTTTTAAATATTTTTAATTAATTTTAGGCTGAGCATAACTCATAGTCGTAGGCTTAATCCGGTAATTGTCGGTTTTGCCCTTACGGGCCATAAAATGAGTTTTACATATCTAAACGACTCCAAACATTTTGCTACTGATTCTAAATGATAAATAAATTATTTTAAACCCTCTGGAATAATGAAAATATCAGATTTCTATATAGAACCCGGAAACGGCTTCTAATCGCCTAATTAAGCGTTTTTAACGCCTAGTGTGTACTAGAACTATTTTAAACATACAAAGGGTGATACCTACTGATATTTGAGGTAAAATATAATATTTTAACAGTAAGCAAAGGTTGTTAAACTCAGACTTCAGTTTTGAGCTTTTCGGCTTATGTGAAATTACCAAAATACCCCTACGGGGCATAGTTTGGTTATAATTGATAAATTTCACATATATACTTTAACCTACTGATATAACTTATAAAATTGAGTATATTTGCTGATTACATCAGCCCTGTAACTCAGGTTAACACTTAAACTCTTTTACAACCTTTAAAATGACCAAACTACCCCTACGGGGCATAGTTTGTGTTTAAATTAATTTCGGGCATAATAAATGATATCTTACTGATGTCACAACATATATGGAGTATATTAACTTAGGAAACCTGTAAATGGCTCTCATTATTACCCGTTACGCTTATTACGCGTTCGGTTCGGTTTATGTAACAAGTTTACATAAATTAGCCGACACGGGTCAAACCTTATCGGTTTTGTCTCAAAATCCAGAGTGTGCATAAAATACCCATATTAAACAAGTCTCTGAACTTGTCGGGTCTAAATCACATTCTATCCGGTCTTCGCTTAATAGTGCGTACGAACCGTATCATTGAAACTAACCGGTCTAAGTTTAAGCTTAATTAAAGACCCGTTAGATTCTAATAGGTTATTATAAACCTTCGTTCCAGATTAGGAGAACCAGTAAAAGCTACTTTCAATTTGCTTATTGTGATTTATACATTGCTCAGGTAAATACTTTTAACTTATTTTCCCTATACGGGCTTGGGTTACGGTATATAGAATACCGCTTGATCGGGCATCAAATCTTCCATCGTTGGGTGGTTAATTGAATAATTTGATCGGCTCGTTTAAACAGTCTTGTTACTTAAAGCCTTTGGGGGGTTAATGACCATGTCCCGGATATCCTTGGCATCATTTTACGAAATGGCCACGACTTAAGCGCGGGGTGTAGGCGTACACCCGTCAGTGCACAAAAGAATATTGTGGTGTGTCTATTGTTCTTTAACCCGGACAAGATCCGGGCTACTGAACGCACAAGGAACATGTAATTCGTTCACAAGATTATAATATTAAATAATTCTCCCAAGTTAAATAAAATGTTTATGCCACGTGCATCCAAACCAATTTTCAATCATTTTCCAAAATGAGTCAGTTGATTGTATTTACCTGTGTAAACTGACGTATTTTCCCAAAACGATTAAATGCAGGTACTAAGCGTAATTGGCTGGGATTTCTCCTTAGCATCAATAGAAGTCTCGCAAGCTTAAGATGCCTGAAGTCTGTTGAACTATTAATTCTATTTTATTTTCGATCCATCTGTGGATAAACTTCCGAATATTGTGACATTTGATATTACAATACTAAATTCGGTTGTATCATATTTTTAAATTGCTTCCGCTGTGCATATTGATTATTGTGTTGTTTGACTATTATGTTACCAACCACGTCACGATACTCCCCCACCGGGCCCACCGGTGACACGTGGAATCCGGGGTGTGACAATAGTCGATATGTATTTTGTTTGTTATGTGTTAAGACAATGTTAATGCTCAATATTATCAATAAAACGAAACACTTTTTGTATCCATGGTTATGAAACGATAATTCTGTTACAAAACTCCCCGACGTTTCCGTCATGATTTGTTGTTTTACGTGGTCGGGGTGTGACAGAAGAGTTGGTATTAGAGCCAATGGTTATAGGGAATTAGGTTATTAGTAATGCCTTGACCTAGACTATAACTTTTAGGACCCTAACGCAAAGTTTCCTTGCATTTAGATTTTAAAAACAAAACCGTCACCTATCCTTAGGTGATAACCACAATGAGAACACTAAGTCCGAATCCGCTTTGAAAACTAATCATCTGTTCTAGGATGATTGATTACTAGGTTTTAAACCCTTTAAGTTTTCAAAATCTCGTCAAAGTTTGGTTCTAAATAGTGTGAACACGTGCAAACTGGAAGAGTGAATGCCTGTACCTTGAGTTTTCTGTCTAAGGCTAGAGTGTTCGTACAAATCCACATAATCGGACTAGTCACTCTTACCTGGAACTCTTGGGGTGAGTGTTCACTTATAGGCAAGCATGTCTTCGGCGATACACTGTTTTGGCCCATTTACTTTGATTAGTCACCGTGTGTCGTTTGTTTGTTCGAGGTAACGAACAAATGATCGCCTCCCTTGTGTTTTGTCAATGTTTTCTATACCTCTTTGTTTCTCTTTTTCAATCTCACTCGATTCTCATATTTCCTTGTTAGACAATGCCTCATCGACGTTGTTTTGGTCAAAAATTACCTAAGCAATTAAGTGATCAAATTAGTTAAGTGAGGTAGTGTGCTAAAATTATGTGTGAAAAATGTGTTAACCAAATTAGATATGAAAACAGTTTCAGGATACGGCTCGGGATATAGAGCTGTATCGATGATCAAACAATGAGCAAAAAAGTAAAGGTTGACACGTGATGTACGAGGAAAGCCCTTGATCAATCTAGATCGCCGGCATAAAACCTCGGGAGCTGACAATCGCAGCTGCCTTGTTCTTCTATTGCTTAAAATATCAGGATACAGTGCAGGATGTGGTGCGGATCGACTATGTGTTACAATGTAATTCGAATACAAGTGTTGTGTGTAGTGTTTGCGATGAGCTAGAGAGAAAGTGTTTGAAAATGTGTAAGTTGAGTGCCTTAATCTGATCCGCCCCCATCTATTTATAGTAAAACAAATGTAACTAACTATCCTACATAACCGGGATCCAACGAATATTCCTTAGTCGAACGTTGTAGACCTGGTCTTTCGGGTTCAACGTCTCTCCTTTAACAAATACGTCCGAGTCTTGAGGAGATGAATTCCATTCGACCGTTGGCAAGTCCCAGTCTTTAACCTGCATGTGATTAATTCGATATACCTCAGGATATCACCCAGGATGTTAGCAATATCCCCGTCCAGTATCCTGATCACAGATAAACAATTAAAAGCGGGATATTAGTCAGGATATGTATACTCAGAAAATGACCCATAATAGGGCTGTAAACGAACCGAACGAACACGAACGAGGCCTTGTTCGTGTCCGTTCGTTAAGGAAATAAATGTGTTCACGAACGGTTCATGAACACTTACCGAACGAGATTTTATGTTCGTGTTCGTTCATTAAGGAAATGAGCGTGTTCACGAACGGTTCACGAACACAAGCGAACACAAATAAATTTGGCGAACGCGATGAAGGATAAAGGTGGATGGCCCAGAGAGTAACACTAGAACTTGAATCCCTTATTATGGAACGGAGGTAAATCATATTCATCGATGTAAATAATGAGAAAAGAAAGTAAAATAGTGCATAAACAAGGTGAAAGAGGGTTTCTTAGTTTAATTGTTAGGGTAATGATAAAAATAAAAGTTTAATAGTATAAAAAGTATAGATAAAATATATGAAAGTATAAAAATCTTTAATTAAAACACGGACATACGAACATAAACGAACGCAAATGAACGAATGTTCACGAACACCTTACCGAACGTTCACGAACACAATTGAACGAACGAGACCTTTGTTCATGTTCGTTCATTTAACTAATCGAACGGAATTTCTTGTTCATGTTCGTTCGTTTATTAAACGAACGAACATAAACGAACTTCCCGCCGAACGGTTCACGAACTGTTCGCTGAACGTTCAGTTCGTTTACAGCCCTAACCCATAACAATTGTCCCCAAATATATCTGTTGGTATACCAATCCAACGGATATATTTTAAAAGTTCCACCTCATAACTTAAGGCAATCAATACGACTAGACCCTTGAAATGACAGTGGTGCAACTTCCAAAGTGTTATTTACTCTTTACCCCCTATATTCAGCCTATATTAACCGAGGGACTCCTCATTATGGTTACCCTTATCTTCAACCGGATATCAGGTACTTCTCTTCTCTATCCTTTCTATTTTCCTTGTTTATATCTCCCTTTCTCCGATTGTGATCTTCCATGGCGACCCGTACCAGATCGCAAATGGCGGACTCTGTTTCCACCTTCCACAAACAGAATCTGCTTCAGAAACCTTCAAAAGAGGTGTGTTCTTTCGATGATTCCGACATCGCGGCTCTATGAGCTTCCGGTGCCTTTCCCGCCGGGACAATCTTCCGTCCATTCGACCGAGAGGTCCGATCGGATTTTTGTTCCGACGAATGGGTTTGCTTTTTTGCATATCCCTTTTCATTAGGGCTTCAATATCCATTTTCTCCCTTCATATCTCGCTTCTTTGAGCTTACCGGTCTTAGTTTCACCCAAATCATGCCTATGGTTTGGCGCGTGTTAGTCACCCTGGAGCAGATTAAGGCTCGTCATATGCCTGATCTATGCATCGAAGACCTTCCGATGGCCTACCGTATAAGGTCACATGGTTCCAGCCGGTTTCTCCTTTTTTCTATTTCCAGCGATCCTCTCATTCTTAAGGCCACCAAGAATGAGGATAAATGGACAAGAAAATTCTTCTTTGTGAAAAGAGACTCCATTGATAAGGGTTTTGACCTCCCTAAAAGATGGTTGACTTCTGGTAGGACTTAGGGTTTTAGGAATATCCCCAATCATATCCCGAACCTCCATCCTGAACCAATATCCTGATGCGTTTATTTCCTTTCTTGCAGCAAACTTCAAGGAACTAGCTCCCCCTAGTGCTGAATCAGAAGGAAGAATAAAAGAAATCTATAAGCTTCCGGAGGGTGAAAGAACCTTTAACCTGCTACTCACAAGCTCAAGTCAAAGATCAAGTTCCAACATGTCTGGTAAGCATATTTTCAGGAATTATTTTTATTAATCCGATTATTTTTCAGAAGTATAATAAGCCTAAAACATCTTCCCTTGTGCAGTGCCAGTTATCAACCTCGAAGGCTTCCAACTCGATGAGCTGGACAGTTATTCCAGCCTTGAACCTGTCAAGCAAGAATCTAACCCGAAGTCATCCGTTACACCAAAACTTACCAGTTCAAAGACCGCCACTGCTCCCAAAGCTCCCCCAGCATCTAGGACCCGAGCCTCCAGCTCCCGGAAAAGAAAGGAAGTTGAGCCCTCTGCTCCACCCCACGTGTTCCCATTCGAGAACCACGGGTTCACAGAATCCAGCACATTTATGACCGGCTTCCTTAACCAGGTTAGTATCCTGACCTATATCCTGTACCATATGCTAAATAGAAATGTTCATTTAGAATAATGCCTGTTTCTTTACCTTGCAGGGCCTTGAACGCCTGGTTTTCCTTTATGAAGACGCATGTGGCTCCAACGTCATGCTTGAAAGCCAGCTAAAAAAGGCCAAGGCCACCATTGCAGATCAAGCAGCAATTGCCACCGCTAAATCGGAACACTACGAAGCTAAGTATAAGGCTATGACTCAAGATCACCAGTCCGTCATCCAGAAGATCACCCAAGAGGCTCAAGCTAAGTTTGATGCGGCCCAGGTTCAACACGAGCAGGCCATGGCTTCATACCGAGAGAGCCTCAAGAATTCCGTCGTGATCTCCCTTCTTCAGGCCAGGCTGAAAATGGCTTACGAGGCGATGGCTTTGGGTTTACAATGCCCTTCTTGGAACATCAAGGCCTGGGAGGCGAAGTTAAAAGATCTTGGGGGAAATCCTGTGGAGCCTCCTGCCAAATCTGCTATGGAAGAGTCCGCCAAGGTAATGGATGCTAGCGCTTCAAAGGATGTTTCCGAGAATGCTGGGGCAAATGCTGGAAAGAATGCTGGTGGAGAGGATGCTGCTGCAGATGCTGAGAAGAATCCCGAGGATGATGCTGGTACAGATGCCGGGAAAGAGGTTGCTGTTCAAGAAGGTGCTGCCCCTTAGGCAGTGGAGTGGGCGATGATGGATATACGTGCTGAGGCCGGAGCCCACTTTTTTTTAAATTTCATGGTTGTGGTTGTGAAAAACAATTTACATTTCCTGTCTTTGAACAATTTATATTTCCTGCATTAGAACAATACGATGACCAAAGGTGGATGGGTCCTAGGTTTTAGGATGAAGCCCTTGGTCATCAGTTAGTATAATCTGTTTTGAATTTCGTAGCGGTTGAAGGTGGACAGGTTTCGTTTTGAGATAAAACCTTCAAACGTTACGTAGGTATGGTAAAAACTAATCGTGCTTTTGGCGGATGGGCCTTGGTTTAAGGTGAAACCAAAAGCACAACTTTTGACTTGTTAATAATATAACTATCTTTTGACTTATTTGTTATTGCCTTGCATTACTTAATGTAACTCTCAGCTTTGTAAAAATTTTGTATTGTTATCTTTCAAAAATATCCTGATCAATATGCTCAGCGATATATTATAAAAACTGTTATTAGATAGGACTTCCAAATATTCGTTCAACTTTGTAGAAAGCTTTTTAAAGAGTGAAAAACAATCCACCTATTTTGATAATACTTAAATGATCAAAGTTTCAAACTAGTATTAGTTTCAAATATTTTAATCAAATATTCTGAGAAGTATCTTGAAAATATATTTTGAGAATATATCAGGATATTTAACCTTTTACCAAACATAGTATCATCAAAAACTTAAACGATGTTTACAAAGGAAAGATCATACCAGGAATAGGGTATAACCCTATTATCAAACCTCAATCTCTTTGCAACTTTTCCAATGAAGATGTCCCCTGTCTGAGACACTTAGTGCATTAGTTCCGAGCCTTATCCTTTTAGCTTTACACCATTGCTTTAGTAGGAATGTCCCCTGTGTACAATGTCTTCAAATACTTAGAAATCTTCTGGATATCAGTTCCCATTGCATAGACAATTTTTCATGTTACAGGGGTAAAACCCAAGAATGTACTGGAGATAAATTCCTTGTATCCTGGGGAAAATCCCAAATTTTCTTGCGCTACAGGCGGGAGTGTATAAACTCCAAGACTTAGAAAGGTGAAAACCTTTAAACCTTAGAGAGTATGAAAATACCCTTTCGTGAGAGAGGGTGATCAATCCTCATATACCTTTAGGATTCAGGATATAGCCAACAGTAACGAAATTGTCAGCCACTTTTACATGGACTGGTCCCGCCACCTTGAACTATCCCTGAATAACTTGCGCTCCAGGCGGAGTGTTTAAACCCAATTCGGAAGAAAGGTGAATACCTTTAAACATGTGAAGGGATCGGGATCCCTTATACGTGAGAGAGGGGGCCAATCCTCTAATCTTCCGAAGTATCTTGAGTGAGCATCCTGGAGCTATATCCTGGAGCATATACTGCAAAACATCCTTAAACTAAGGTGGGTGTTAGCTTGGCTAACACCCCTCCGATGCTTAAGTTAGTATTGGGTTTCAAAGAATAAATTAAACCAAACATATTATTTAAAAAAGATAGAATTCATACCATCCTGAGTTAGAAATTAAATTCTAAACTCACTTGAAATAAAGCTTAAGGTGTACAGCATTCCAAGATCTCGGTAGCATATTCCCTTCCATATTCTTGAGTCTATATGCTCCTTTCCCTACTTCTGATTCAACTTCATATGGTCCTTCCCATTTTGGAGCTAGCTTGCCATCGGCAGGATTAGTAGTATTCTGAAAAGCCTTTCTTAACACCCAATCTCCAACCTTAAATCTTCTGGTCCTAATATTCTTGTTATATGCTCTGGATATTCTTTGTTGATATGCTGCCATCCTTAGCCTTACTGCATCCCTTTTTTCATCTATAGTATCCAAATCCTGACTCAAGGCTTCAGGATTCTGTTCAGGATCCCGTAGGGTAGATCTTGCAGTAGGTATTGCCATTTCCGTTGGAATCATTGCTTCTGCTCCAAATACCAAGGAAAATGGGGTTTGGCCTGTTGCATTCTTTACCGTTGTCCTATCAGCCCACAAAACAAAGGGTAACTCTTCTGCCCATCTTCCTTTTTTGGCTCCAAGTCTCTTCTTTAAGTTATTGACAATTATCTTGTTTGAGGATTCTGCTTGTCCATTCGCTTGAGGATGTACCGGAGTAGATGTTATCATTTTGATTCCCCAACTCTTGCAAAAGTCAGTAGTTCTCTTGCTTATAAACTGAGAACCATTGTCACAGATTATCTCGGCTGGTACTCCGAATCTGGTCAGGATATTTCTCTTTATGAAGGATACTACTTCTTGATCCCTGACTTGGACAAATGCCTCGGCTTCAACCCATTTGGAGAAATAATCTGTCATTGCCAACATAAAAACCTTCCCTCCTGGAGCCTTTGGAAGCTTTCCCACTATATCCATACCCCACTTCATAAATGGCCAAGGGGAAACAATAGGATATAATGGTTCAGCAGGCTGATGCAGTATGTTACTATGTCTTTGACATGCATCACATCTTCGAGCATATTCTGCGGCATCTTTTCTCATTGTCGGCCAATAATATCCTGTCCTTAATACTTTTGAGAATAATGACCTGCCCCCAGTATGGTTACCACAATCCCCTTCATGTATATCCTGAAGTACTTCTTTGGCTTCAGGATCCTCTAAGCACCTCAAATACGGTCCTGCAAGAGATTTCTTGTATAAAACATTATTTATAATAGTGAATCGTGATACCTTCATCCTAAATGCCTTAGGATTTTCATTTCCAGGGATGTGTCCTTCTTTGAGATATCTCATGATTGGAGCCGTCCAGGATTTAGGATCCTCTTCAGGATGCTCTGCTCCAGGATCCTGAATACCCGCTACTTCTTTATCCCGAGGATTCGTTGCAGGATACAAGACATGTAATATTGGTATTTGGGTTCCTTCTGGTATCCTGATCGATGATCCCAGATTTGCTAAGGCATCTGCTTCGGCATTATCCTCCCTTGGTACCTGTTCAAGTGTAAAAACATCGAAATATCCTGCTAATTTTTTGAGAATATCGAGGTATTCGATTAATTTCTCACCCTTGACTGCATAGGATCCATTAAAATGGTTAGTAATTAACAAGGAGTCAACATATACTTGCAAATTCTTGATACTCATATCCTTAGCCAATTCTAATCCTGCAATTAAAGCTTCATATTCTGCCTCATTATTAGTAGCAGGAAATTCACACCTAATAGCCTGGGGTAATATGTCCCCCTGTGGCGATTTTAGTAGTATACCTAAACCTACACCTCTTATATTGGATGCACCATCAGTATATAATGTCCAGGATCCTGAAGATTCTCCTAACTGTTGAACTTCTAGGTCTACCTCGTCCTGAATGTCACTACTGAAATCAGCCACAAAGTCAGCTAAAGCCTGAGACTTTATGGCATTTCTAGGTTCATATACTAAATCATAAGACTATCCCCATTGGTGACTTTCTTTCAACCAAGGTTGTCAAAATAAATTAAAGAAAAAGAAAAATTATAATTTTCTCCACAACCTGGTTGCCCAATCAACCCAAGGTTGCAAGAGGTTGTCATCCTCTTTTGCCACTTGTCAAAATTAGATTGGTTCCATCTTCTAATTTTCTTTTTTTATTTTATTTTCTAACTATCAATTCCCCTAGTGATTTAATTACTCAAATAATTTTTAATATTTAAACTTAATAACAAATGTAAATACACCGTATTTCCTAAAATAAATTTGTGAACATTACGATATAAATTTTATTAAAAACGGAGTTCGTTTAAAAAATATATTTTCCAGTATATTATATATAATTTTTAATATTTAAACTTAATAACAAAAGTAAATACACCGTATTTCCTAAAATAAATTTGTGAACATTACGATATAAATTTTATTAAAAACGGAGTTCGTTTAAAAAATATATTTTCCAGTATATTATATATATTGATTGTTTTACTTTTTGAACTTTTTAATATTTTCCAGATCGTTTGAAAAAATATATTTTCCATTATATCACACTTTTTTTTTTTTTTTTTTGTGAACATGTAGATATAAAATTTATAAAAATTGATATATTATTTTAATTGTTTTTTATATAACATTATCTTATTTGACACATGTCAACATTCTATTGTTTTTTAGATTCTTTTGATAAAATTTCTTTTTCATTTTTAATAACTTTTTATATTTAAAATAATAAAGTTTAAAAATATAAACATTTTTATTAGTTATAATAAATTTTATAGAATAAATTATAACATAAGCCATATTTATTTAATAAAAATGGTTTAGGTTGGGTTGTTAATGAGTGTGAAAGGTTGTGTTGGGTTGGGGTGTGTAGGTGGAAGAGAGAGAAATTATTTTTTTATTAAAAGTTAGGTTGGGTTGGGTTGTGAATGGGGATAGTCTAAGCACTTAACTTTACTGACCACTTGGCCATCCTGCCTGACATCTCTGGTTTCCTAAGCACATTTTTGACAGGATAATTTGTTTTAACATGAATCCTATGTGTCTCAAAGTAATGTCTAAGCTTCGTTGATGCCATAACTAATTCTAGTATCAACTTTTCTAAATGAGAATATCTAGTTTCAGCATTTAACAAACTTTTACTAACATAATAAACAGGATATTGCTGACCTTCATAGTCTTTTATAAGAACGGCACTTACAGCATTCCCTGATACAGCGAGGAATAGGGATAGTGGTTCACCATTTTCAGGCTTCATCAATAGAGGTGCAGTTGAGAGATATCGCTTCAAATCCTGCAAGGCTGCTTCATGCTTTGCTCCCCATTCAAATTTCTTATTCTTCTTGAGGATATCATAGAATTCCTTGCATTTTTCCGAGGATCTTGAAATAAATCTATTCAAAGCTGCTACTCGGCCTGTTAACCGTTGTACATCCTTCATATTCGAGGGTGATTTTATATTCAGGATAGCTTTAATCTGCTCCGGGCTTGCCTCTATCCCCCTTTTCGTCACCATATATCCAAGAAACTTTCATGCCCCCACTCCGAAATGGCACTTAGCAGGATTCAGCTTCATGTTATATTGATCCAGGATATCAAATGCTCCCTTGATATCCTGGAGGTGATCCTCAGCCTTTTTAGATTTCACCACCATATCGTCAATATATACCTCCATGGTGTCCCCCAGCTTATCTTTGAACATCATGTTCACTAATCTCTGGTATGTTGCACCTGCATTTTTCAAACCGAAAGGCATGGCAGTATAGCAATATATACCTGTTGGTGTCATGAAAGCAGTATCCTCCTGGTCCGAAGGCTCCATTTGAATCTGCTGAAATACTGAGGATGCGTCCATGAACGTTAACATTTCATGTCCAGCGGTAGCATCCACCATTGCATCGATATGAGGGAGAGGAAATGGGTCTTTAGGACAAGCCTTGTTCAAGTCCGTGTAGTCTACACAGACTCTCCATTTCCCGTTTTTCTTCTGTACCACAACTACGTTTGCTAGCCATCTTGGAAACTTGACTTCTCTGATCATCCTGGACTTCAACAATCTTTCAACTTCCTCTTGGATAATCACATTCCGCTCAGGATCAAATTTTCTTCTTTTTTGCTGAACATGCTTGAATGATTTGTCAATTCCAAGCTTGTGAGTGATAATGTCTTTGGATATGCCTGTCATATCCTCATGTTTCCATGCAAACGTCGACATCCTGCATTTCAAAAAGTTAGTTAACTGCTCTTCAATATCCTGAGGGATATTGGTTCCTACGAGCACCGAGATATCAGGATTATCCTGATCCAGGATAATTTTCTTCACATCCTGCTCCGAATCCTCCACGATATCCTGGACCCGCATCTTTAATTGCTATGCTGTACTAGGCTTGGTTGAGGATTTCATTGAGGACGAGTAGCATTCTTTCGCTTCCTGCTGATCACTTTCAACTTTGACAACTCCCCAAGGGGTAGGGATCTTGATGCATTGGTGATATGTTGACGGCACAGCCTTCATATCGTGAATCCATGGTCTTCCCAGTATGATGTTATAGCAGGATAAGGAGTCCATCACACAGAAGCGTTGTATCGAGTTGACCCCTTCAACATATACTGGTAACTTTATCTCCCCTACGGTATTGCTAGCTTCTCCACTGAAACCAACGAGCACAGTGGACTTCGAAGTAATGTCCATAGGAGATACATTCATCCTCTTCAATGTTTCCAGCTGAATTATATTGACAGAACTACCGTTGTCTACCAGATCCTGCGTACAAAATGGTTAGCCACATATAATGTTATTACCAAAGCATCATGGTGAGGATCCTGAACAGTATCCCTGTCATCACCATCGAAAGTGATCACTTTATCAGTTGTGAGGGTAGTCATCCTGACTGGTCTGTCTCCCCTCTCACTCTTAGCTTTCTTTGCATGTCTCTTGGCCGCCGAATACGAAGTTCCACAAATATCGGATCCTCCTGAAATAAAGTTAATTATCTGGGCATCTGCTGGGGGTGATGCTGCTCGTTCAGGATCCTTCTCGGGATCCTGACCTTTATTCTTCTTTTTTCCCAGCAAGTCCTTCAGATACCCTTTGCTTAACAGGTAACTTATTTCTTTCCTTAAAGCAATGCAATCCTCGGTCATATGTCCGAAGTCTTCGTGGAAGGCACACCATTTGGATTTATCCTTCCAATCAGCTTTCTGCTGGTTCTTTCGAGGCCACCTAGCTTTGTCCCCTAAACCCTGCATAGCATACATTAACTCAGGTATATTAACAGAAAAGCAGTATTCAGATAAGTCAGGATATTCTTCAGGATCCTCGTCTTCAACATCTTCTGCCATATGGCTTGGAACGATATGGCTTATATGAGGTTTCTGATTTCCTGTTAGTTGATTCATAGGTTGAGGTAGAATTCATTCTCTCCTGCATCTTCTTGTCATCTTCCAAACGGATATATCTCAAAGCCATGTTACGAGCTTCGTCGAGATTCCTGCAGGGATTCATTACAAGATCGTGATAAAACTGAGAATCCTTTTGTAACCCCATCTTAAAAGCTTGCACAGCTGTTGCAACATCAAGATGTGGGATATCCAAGGATTCTCGACTGAATTTGTTCACATAATCCCTCAAGGATTCCTGAGGCCCTTGAGTTATCCTGTAAAGATCACTAGTTAGTTTCTCAAAACTCCGACTACAAGAAAATTGACTGTTAAATAAATTAACCAAATGAGCAAACGAAGTAATTGAGTGAGGAGGGATGTTCAGCAGCCATTTTAAGGCTGATCCTGTCAGGGTAGAACCAAATCCCTTGCATAAGCATGCTTCCTTGAGATCTGGGGGGATAGGATTGATTTCCATCCGTTCCCTATACTGGGCAATATGCTCCTCAGGATCCGTAGTCCCGTCATACAGTTTCATGTTGGGAGTCTGGAATCTCTTTTGTATTTCAGCATCACAGATAGGATATGCAAAGCGGGATATCATGTGACTGTCTTGGGATACCTCCGAAATTGGCTGGACCACTCCAGGTACACTGGATATCATGTCCTTCAATTTTTGGAGCTCCCGGGTAAATGTTGACGTCATACCTGCATCCTGCAAAGAGCCATTGTTGTTAGTAGCAAGAATATTATTATTTGACACATTACTGGTCTGAGGATTTTGGCCATATCCTGAAGCATATCCTGAACTCCTCACAGTCAACATCCTGACCGAAGAGGGTATCTCAGGGGTATGATTCTGAGAATGGCTTGGGACGATATTCCCCCTGTTATCCTCGGTGTAAACTGCGGAACTGAAGTTCAAAGCCCTGGGCTGTATAGGAGTGACAGTTTCTTCAGCAGGTCTGCTCGAGCTAGCTTTTAAGAGTTGTATTTCTCTTAACAGCATTTGGTTAGTCTCCTGTTGCTGCCTCATTTGTTCCTGCACACTTACAAATAAAGTCAGAATTTCATCATTAGAGGCTAAAACGGGAGCAGATCCCTGAACACTCCTAGTAGGGATAACATCTTGAGATTGTGAATAAAATGGCATCCTTGGAGGAGGTGGTGGAAGCACCGAACCGGTAGTAGCAGAGGTTGCAGCAGACATAGTAGAGGAGCTCATGTTTGATCTTGAGGCCATTGTAAACGATATGGCAAAAAGTTTTGAAAATAGAAAACCGATTAACGATTTTACAAAGATTTTTAGTAAAAGTAGCACCACTTGCCCCACGGTGGGCGCCAAATTGTTTTGGTCAAAAATTACCTAAGCAATTAAGTGATCAAATTAGTTAAGTGAGGTAGTGTGCTAAAATTATGTGTGAAAAATGTGTTAACCAAATTAGATATGAAAACAGTTTCAGGATACGGCTCGGGATATAGAGCTGTATCGATGATCAAACAATGAGCAAAAAAGTAAAGGTTGACACGTGATGTACGAGGAAAGCCCTTGATCAATCTAGATCGCCGGCATAAAACCTCGGGAGCTGACAATCGCGGCTGCCTTGTTCTTCTATTGCTTCAAATATCAGGATATAGTGCAGGATGTGGTGCGGATCGACTATGTGTTACAATGTAATTCGAATACAAGTGTTGTGTGTAGTGTTTGCGATGAGCTAGAGAGAAAGTGTTTGAAAATGTGTAAGTTGAGTGCCTTAATCTGATCCGCCCCCATCTATTTATAGTAAAACAAATGTAACTAACTATCCTACATAACCGGGATCCAACGAATATTCCTTAGTCGAACGTTGTAGACCTGGTCTTTCGGGTTCAACGTCTCTCCTTTAACAAATACGTCCGAGTCTTGAGGAGATGAAGTCCATTCGACCGTTGGCAAGTCCCAATCTTTAACCTGCACGTGATTAATTCGATATACCTCAGGATATCACCCAGGATGTTAGCAATATCCCCGTCCAGTATCCTGATCACAGATAAACAATTAAAAGCGGGATATTAGTCAGGATATGTATACTCAGAAAATGACCCATAACAGACGTGAAGCACAATCTTTTACTATTGAAGAAATCGCAGCCCTGGTCTCTCAGCAAGTGGCTGTTGTGCTTCCTGGCGTTGTGACCCAAGTCCAAGAGATATACAACAACAACAACAATAATAACAACAATAATGCACCGTGTAATTTCAAGAATTTCAATTCTGCTAAGCCGCTAAAGTTTTCTGGGTCGCAAAGAGCAACTGCACTCCTGTAGTGGTTTGAGAGTATCGAGAGCACATTCAGATATGTGCAGTGTCCGAATGCGTGTAAGGTTGAATTTGCTTCAAGCGTGTTTGAGAAGCGAGCGCTTACCTGGTGGAATGGTATTATGCGCGATAGGGGTGCCGAAGTGGCGTTGGCACAAACATAGGAAGAGCTTTGGGCTCTCATGATGAAAGAATTTTGTCCCCGTCACGAGATTCGAGCATTGGAATGAGAATTCGATGATCTGAAACAAGATGGGGGAGAACACCGTGCGTATACGGATCATTTTGAAGAACTCAGTCTGTTGTGTCCCACTATGGTTACCCCACTGGAGAAAGCAATCGAGAGGTATATCGATGGTTTACCCGATTCCATACAGGATATTGTGACCGGTGTTAATCCTACTACTATTCGCCAAGCAATCGAGTTGTCTGCTACCCTGACTGAGTCACAAGTCAGGAAGGGTAAACTTACCCTCAAAGGTGATAAGAAAAAGTCGACCGATTCTGAGAAAGACAAGGAAAAGGGTCAAGGTAAGAAAGGTGAGTCGTCGAAGAAGTCGAGGAAGCGAAAGGGGGCTCAGAATTTTGCTGTTACAGCACAGACTGCTCAGAACCCGTAGAACCCACCGGCTCAGCCACCTGCGAAAAAGGTATATGCTGGTACCGCACCTCTTTGTGCACGCTGCAACGGTCATCATGTTGCACAACAAGCTTGTAAGCAATGCACAACGTGTGGTAAACTTGGGCATTTGGCCAATATTTGTCGTTTGGGATAGAATCAGGTTGCCCAGGTTCAAGCACCGGTTCAGGGGAATGCTGCAAGATTCCCACCGGGTTCATGTTTCAACTGTGGAGAGTTTGGTCACTTCCGCAACAATTGTCCGAGGTTGGTGAATGCAAATGCGAATCCGAACGTGAATGTCAACGCGAATGTAAATCCCGCTCGTGGACAAGCGTACAACTTGAATGCCAACAAAGCGAGGGCTGACAACGAGGTGGTTAATGGTACGTTTCTTGCTAACAATCGACCTGCATCCGTTCTTTTTTATTCTGGTGCCGACAGAAGTTTTGTTTCATTGTCATTTGAGCCTTTGCTTGCGATACCTAGAACTAAACTGAGGAAACCCTTATCTGTTGAGGTTGCTACTGGTAAACCTCTTGTTCTCGATTCTGTTATTCATGATTGTCAATTGAACCTTGATAACCATCTTTTTCCTATTGACCTCACACCGATGCAACTTGGGAGCTTCGATATTATCGTTGGAATGGATTGGTTAACCAAACATCATGCTGAGGTGGTTTGTTTTGATAAGATTGTTCGTATTCCTTTGTCTTCTGGCGATGTTCTGGAAGTTCGTGGCGAGAAGCCATCTGGTGGTTTGAAGCTTATGTCATGTACAAAGGCCCAAAGTTATTTGCGAAAAGGATATGTTGCTTTTCTAGCGCATGTCACCGAGGAGAAAAGCAAGAGCAAAAGTATTCAGGATATTCCGATTGTTCGGGATTATCCAGAGGTGTTTCCTGATGAACTGCCTGGTTTTCCTCCAGTTCGTCAAGTCGAGTTTCATATTGACCTTGTACCCAATGCCAACCCTATTGCAAAAGCGCCTTATCGTCTTGCACCGTCGGAGATGCAAGAGTTATCGAAACAGCTTCAAGAGTTATCTGATAAAGGGTTCATCCGACCGAGCTTTTCACCCTGGGGAGCTCCTGTTCTCTTCGTGAAAAAGAAAGATGGATCTTTTCGAATGTGTATCGATTATCGTGAGCTTAATAAGCTTACCATCAAGAATCGATATCCCCTACCTCAAATTGATGATCTCTTCGACCAGCTGCAAGGTGCTTCATGCTTTTCCAAGATCGATCTGCGTTCTGGGTATCATCAACTTCGTGTTCTCGAAGAAGATATTCCCAAAACTGCTTTCCGCACAAGATATGGGCATTA
Organism: Helianthus tuberosus; assembly: GCA_030545235.1. NCBI lineage: Eukaryota > Viridiplantae > Streptophyta > Magnoliopsida > Asterales > Asteraceae > Helianthus > Helianthus tuberosus. Next base: position 20,620 of record JARYGA010060723.1, read on the forward strand.
TGAGTTCACTGTCATGCCTTTTGGTTTGACGAATGCTCCAGCTATCTTTATGGACTTAATGAATAGGGTCTGTAAACCTTTTTTAGACAAGTTCATCATTGTCTTCATTGACGATATCCTCATTTATTCAAGGTCTCGTGCCGATCACGAGCAACACCTTCGCTTAACATTGGAACTCCTTAAGAAGGAACAACTTTTTGCTAAATTCTCCAAGTGTGAGTTTTGGCTTAAAGAAGTTCAGTTCTTGGGTCATATAGTCAATAAGCAGGGTATTCATGTGGATCCATCCAAGATAGCTGCTATTAGAGACTGGAGTACGCCGACGACACCTACAGAGATTCGATCTTTTCTTGGTCTTGCTGGATATTATCGACGTTTTATTTCAAACTTCTCAAAGATCGCGGTTCCACTCACTGCTTTGACTCAGAAGAATAAGCCTTTTGAGTGGGGACCCAAGCAAGAAGAAGTGTTCCAAACACTGAAACAAAAACTTTGTGATGCTCCTGTTCTATCTTTGCCCGAGGGAAATGATGATTTCATTGTCTATTGTGACGCGTCGAATCTAGGACTTGGTTGCGTTCTTATACAACGAGGTAAAGTCACAGCTTATGCGTCTAGACAGTTGAAAGTTCACGAGAAGAACTATAAGACTCATGATCTTGAGTTAGGAGCTGTGGTTTTCGCGCTTAAAATCTGGAGACACTACCTCTATGGAACGAAGTATGTGGTTTTCACAGACCACAAAAGTCTCCAGCATATTCTTAATCAGAAGGAGCTCAACATGAGGCAACGTCGTTGGGTTAAACTCTTAAGTGATTACGATTGCGAGATTCGCTACCATCCTGGTACGGCGAATGTCGTAGCCGATGCGCTTAGTCGAAAAGAGCGAGTTAAGCTTCATTCTGTTCGAACTCTATCTGATATTCAAACTCGTGTTCTTCAAGCTCAACAATTTTGTGTTTCACAAAATTTGATAGGTAAGGAATTACCACATCAGCTTGAGCTTAAACTCGAAGCGAAGGACGATGGGTTGCTCTATTTCAAGGATCGTTTGTGGGTTCCGAAACAAGACAATCTTCGCACCTTGGTGATGGACGAATCTCACAAGTCTCGATATTCTATCCATCCTGGTGCTGATAAAATGTACAAGGATCTTCGTACTCAGTACTGGTGGCCTGGTATGAAAAAGGATGTTGCCTTGTATGTATCAAAATGCCTGACTTGTCTCAAAGTCAAGGCTGAACATCAACGACCTTCTGGCTTGCTTGTACAGCCAGAGATACCGGTTTGGAAGTGGGAGAACATTGCTATGGATCTCATCACAAAGTTACCGCGTACATCTAAAGGTCACGATGCTATATGGGTTGTTATCGATCGATTAATGAAATCAGCTCACTTTATTCCAATTCGCGAGGATCTATCTGCTGATAAACTGGCAAAGATTTATGTTGATGAGATTGTATCACGACATGGTGTGCCCTTGGATATCATTTCTGATCATGATGCTCGGTTTTCATCTCATTTCTGGAAGACCATGCAATCTGCTTTGGGAACCCAACTAAATCTAAGCACTGCTTATCATCCCCAAACAGATGGTCAATCTGAGCGAACGATTCAAACTTTGGAGGATATGCTTAGAGCATGCGTGATAGAATTTGGTGGTAATTGGGATTCTCATCTGCCATTGATTGAGTTCTCTTACAACAATAGCTATCATGCTAGTATTAATATGGCACCATTCGAAGCTCTCTACGGTCGAAAATGCCGTTCACCTGTCTGTTGGAACGAGACCGGTGAAGCTCAGCTTACTGGACCTGAGCTCGTTCTGGAAACAACAGACAAAATCAAGAAAATCCGCGATAATCTTGTAACAGCTCGAAGCCGTCAAAAGAATTATGCTGATATGCGACGTAAACCCTTAGAATTTCAAGTCGGAGATCGTGTCCTACTCAAGGTTTCACCTTGGAAGGGAGTCGTGAGATTTGGAAAGAAAGGAAAACTTGCACCTCGATATGTGGGACCATTTAAGATTGTGGAAAGAATTGGGAAGCTTGCCTATCGACTAGAGCTACCTCCAGAGCTTGGAAATATTCACCCGACTTTTCACGTGTCCAATCTGCAAAAGTGTTTAGCTGACGCTGATCTTCACATTCCTCTCGATGAAATCCAAATCGATGAAACGATGCACTTTGTCGAAAAACCAGTGGAGATAACGGACCGTACTTTTAAACAGTTGAAGAACAAACGGATTCGTTTGGTAAAAGTTCGCTGGGAATCCAAACGTGGCCCAGAGTTTACTTGGGAATGTGAGGACCAGATGAAGACGAAGTATCCGCATTTTTTTTCACAAGCTTCCTCTAGTTAAAATTTCGGGACGAAATTTCCTGAAGTAGGGGAGACTGTGACAACTGTGTTCTATAATCGATGTACAATGTAAAACAATGATGATTATTAATAAAACAATGTGCTTTGGTGTTATTATATGTGTTTTGGTGTTATTATGTGTGTATTTGTGTTTGATGATTTTTCAATTCGATTCGATTTCCGATTTCAAGCTTTAAATCGCTTTCTGGAAGGTTATACACGCACTGATGCGTAAATATAACCAGTTTAATGCAACAAACACTTTGGAATAGTGAAATAGGCTTAACATACCTTAAATAACCTCCACATAACTTAGAAATAAGTTTTGGATGGTTTGGTGTGTTGAAATCAAGTTTGTTCGATCGCATGGACTATTTGTGTCAAACTACGAAACTATACCGATTTGTATAGTAACGAACATTACGGAACTTGATCATAAGTTAAACATACCCTAAATAACCTTTACATAGCTTATAAATAGGCTTTGAGGGGTTCGGTATGCTAAAATAAACTTTATTGATCAATAGGGACTAAAAGCATCAAAAAGTGCACAAGTTTGCATTTTCGCGCACATCTTACGTTCTGAATACATCCGGACATCCAAAAATTTATGTAAGCATTAAAATATTTTATTTTAGTGTTTGGCATAATAAAATTCCATTCGTCGCTTAATTTGGATCGTTTTTGCGTTCGTTACGACTTCCGTTGTAATTAACCGAACAACGCAACCGTACGACCAAACGAGCCGACATCCAAGATATTTTTGAGCATGTTTTGAGTTCCCTATACTTTAACTTCATTTTAGAGCCTTGAAATGAGGTTAACGGGGCTTAAACGTGCCAAAAATGCATCAAATCCAAGTTTCTGAAGTGCAGGGGCCATTTCTGTCAATTCTGGAAACAAAGCCCAGGCGGGCTGTAACATTCCCAAAGTTTATATATATATATATATATCAACTTATGTTATTAAAAGAATGCATCATGGGTAAATTGACCAATGAAAATATGAGATATTTTGGGCAAGCATAGGAACCGTTTAATAACTAATTTATAAAAATACTTTATATTTGGACCTACTCTGTTTTTAAAGAAACTTGGTTCAAAATGTAGATAAAATTATTCTCGTTCTAATGGTATATTAATTATTTTATAAAACGTCATATTTTATAAGTTATAAGCACCAAATAAGTAAAGCAGTTAGATTAATTATAATATATATATTAAATAATAATAATAATAAATATAAAGTAATTAAAAGTAAGTATACGTTTGTTTTCTTTTGTGTATATAAAATCAAAAGAATATTAATAGAATTCAATCTACATTGAAGGAAAGATAGCAACGTGTATATTTGAATTTAATGCTGCATGGATACGTGGATCGAACACTCCAAGTTATGGAGGATGTATAAATATAGACTGCATATCAACGATTTGTGTGCTCAGTCCCTTTTATCTCACACTACACTTCTATAAGCCATTCTTTCTTTTAGTAATTCACCCTTAAATACTACAAAGCCCTACCCCGTTTTAAGTATTGTAGCCCCTGATCACTGATACCCTGTCCAAGTGACGTAGGGCCCCGTAACGTATGTCAAGGCTCTGCCTAAATTCGTTGGGGTTCTGTCTCATGACGTAGGGATAAAGTGGAATTGGGTTACTATACTTAATATAAATGCACTATATATTTTTTATTAAATAATCCAGGAGTTGTACCCAAAATATTTTTAACACCCCTAATATATTTAGAATACCCCTATATGTTTTTAAATACACCCCGTATGTGAAAACCGAGCCCGAAATACAATATAGCATTTAAAATAAATTAAAAACAAGAAATATTAAGTTGAGGCGGGCCGCGTGGGACCCACCCCAACCATTACGCGGGCGGTATGAGGGTTGAAACCTGATCTTGTTAATTTCTTTAGCTTAGGCGGGCCGCGTAAGCCAACCCAGTTAGTTAACGCGGGCCGCGATAGGTTCAGAAGGGTGGCGCAGCCCGATGATGACACGTGTCATCATCGTGGCGGGTCTAGGCGATGATCAGGACAAGCTATACATTGACCTTGGGTCAACGCGGGGCGCGTAAGCCCTGCTCTCATGTTACGCGGGCCGCGAGAGAGTCCAGTATCAGCACTATATAAAGGAGCCATCGGGTTCAACTAGAATTCGCTCACAATTCGTTTCTCAATCTTAATTTCTGAATAGAAGGCATAATACTCGGGTATCATACCCCTAATTAGCGAGGTTCTGCTCCGTTGTAAGTATTATAACCCCAGTTTCGTAATAGATACGCTGCCCGATTGATTTAGGGTTCCGTAACAACTGTCGTGGTTCTGCCCGACGTAGTTGTTGGAATACCGTCTCGGGGAGGGTATCATTAATATTATCAAAAGGGTTATTATACTAACCTAGGTACATTTGTGTAAATTATAGATTATTCCCAGGAAACCCTTACGCGAAGTCTAAGATAGCAATGTGAGTTTATCCTCTTTTTGTTAACCTTTTTGGAATATTTTACAAAACCTTAATTATTTTATAATATGATTAAGCGGTGATTGAGTCTTTGTAGTTCTTCAATTACTGCCGGTATTATGGGGTTTTGTATACAAAATTTATATTACTACGAGTAGTAGTAGTAAGTCGGAATGACAGTACATTACCTGTGACATCCCACATCGGTTGTGAAGGGGAACAAAGGCTTCCTTATAAGGGGCTGGATACCTTCACCATCATGACGCGTTTTGAAAACCGTGAGGGGCGGACGCCGGGGGCGTGCTGGCCGCCAAAGCGGACAATATCATGGTGCGGTTACGTTGGGCTGTGACAGATGGTATCAGAGCCAGGGCCGGACCGGTGGTGCCAGGTCCTGCGAGGACGCTGGACCCCTTAAGGGGGGTGGATTGTGACATCCCACATCGGTTGTGAAGGGGAACAAAGGCTTCCTTATAAGGGGCTGGATACCTTCACCATCATGACGCGTTTTGAAAACCGTGAGGGGCGGACGCCGGGGGCGTGCTGGCCGCCAAAGCGGACAATATCATGGTGCGGTTACGCTGGGCTGTGACATTACCATTGGACGACGAGTTAGCCAATGGGTAATTCGACCATAGCCACAGATCCGGTCGAGTGGCAAATACTGAATGAGTGATTGTGTAGACAGAAACAATGTGATCGCTCCCAATACTGTTTTAATTGATAAAATGTTTCTTGATTAAACTGGGATTCACTCACCAGTATTTCCCACTGACAAATGTTTTTAAACACGTGTTTCAGGTAACAAAATGTGAAAGCCAAGTAGTAAAAAGCCAGCTCAAGAGCACGGACGGCTTGTTAAACTGTGGCTATAAAAGTTATCTAAAATACGATGGTTTAAATTCAATAAAGTAGGGTTTATCCCTATAAGTATGTTGTAATAAGAAACTTGGGTTTTACCCATATGATTATTAAAATAAAATATGGTGGTTTTACTCTGATAAACATTTCCTAACTACGGTCCTGATGAAATTTCCGCTGCCAAATTAATAAATAATGATACCACCGCCACTGAGTTCGCGGCCGCCCGTTCCCGGGACAGATAGGGGGCGGGGGTTGCGACACGGGCCGCGTGAGTTCTTGTGCTTGGCTTACGCGGGCCATGTGAGTTACCCAGTAATAGAAAACTGTTGTCTGAAACAACAGCTGGTTTCCAGGCCTTTTGCACATGGATTTGATCAATCTAGGGGCCAATTTTGATGGTTTTCAAGTGCCCATTGTATCCAAATACCATGTGCCCACTTGTACGGCTTAGATCGAAGCTCAATCTTCGAGAAACGATCCTAACGGCTCTTGAATTCCTATAAATACCCACCTCCTTTCACTTGCAAAACCCACAATGATCTGATTTTGGCTCTCTAAGTTGAAGTTTATGCTTCATACCTGAGAGTAAATCGGATCATAGCTTGCGGGGACCTTTTGTAAGTATTCTTTCATTCTTTTATCGCTTTTCAAGTCTGAAAGTCAAACTGCGTTTGACTTTCTGCATTGACCAGTTTATGGTCAATGCGAAGTTCGTTTGAACTTCATAACGTGAGCGTAATCACGATGGTTATAGTCCCTAGTGACTATACCTACTGATTACCACGTTATCTAGGTGTAATGACGAGTCGTAGTTTCGGCCAAAATGCGCATTCTTGCGTATTTTGTAACCAAACTACTTATAGGTATCAAAACTGTTTGTTTTGATACCAAACCTGTTTTCTAACTTAACTAAACATGTTCTAGCATGTTTAGCTCGTCACTTTTAGTTTAGTGCTTGTGTAGAGTCGTAAGTCAAGCGGACTAAACACCCGCTTAGACTTTCGAACACGACCCGTTTGGTCGATCATTAGGATCCGACCAAACATGTTTAGTGACCATAGTTGCATAGGGAATAACCTTCCGAGGTTATACCTTATGGTCACCTATTTTAAGTAGTTGTATGATAGGTAGTTTATATGCCTTTGGTAAATGACCAAAATGCCCTTTTCTTACATAATTGGTAAATAAGCATATGTAACATAAATTTTTGTCACGTAACTGATTATGTAACATATATAAACATCTAGAGGCATATAATACTTGTCATAGGATTAGTCAGACGTCTCGAACGCGTTTTACGCGGACGACGCGTTAAAGTAGTGTAAGCTACCTTAATGGGTCACAATGGGTCGAAAGCACTTAGGTTAAGTTTCATTTTAGGATGTAAGCTTTGTTAAACCGTATCACATGAGTTCCAACACTCATTTGGTTTACAAGACTTCATTCTATCCGATCTTCCGTTTTAGGCGTCTATTGTTTGACTAGTGGTTCGATTACTAGGTGCTGCTTGATTTCTCTGGTTTACTTGAGTTTGTTGAAGTTCTATTGATTGAGGATACTTTGCACTTCATGTGAGTACATAGTTCCCCTATTTTACTATTTTCAATTGTTTTGGGGTGATTCATATGTACAAAATGATTTTCAAGGTTTAAACGATGGTTTTTCAAAAACAATTAAGATGGTTTATACAAAACTAATAACGATTTCAATAAAGTGAACAAACTTGTTGGTTGTAGTTACATAACAAATGACATTCATTAGCATTGATCAAGCCGATCAGTATTAGGTTATGGTACCATAGGATCTGACAAATCCCGTTATCAGACTGCACCCATGGTTATGTGTGGGGGTTGTGGGTAACGACTGAATCTGATGATAGTTAACATACCCTTTGGTGGTTTGTTAATGCGAGATAGTCGAGTCACGAAGGTTTGGATGTTGTTAGCGAGACAACCATAAATAGTTTTCACAATTTAAAACGAGGATGATTTAAACGAGTTAACGATTTGAACAAGTTAAACGAGTTGAATAAATGATTGGTTTTGGTTAGTGTTTAGATAACGGGACGGGTGTAATGTGGTGAAAGCATGGTGGATACGCCGCTGGTACTTCCTATATATAAGTGTTTTCATCATAATACATACCGTGGCGTTATTTAGTTCACTTGGGTAAACGATTTTGAAACGATGTCACACAACGATGTTTTCAAAAAGATATAAACCATACGGGTTTTATTAACGAGTTTTTTTTTACGAGATGTTTTACAAGTTGGTTTTCTAAAACAAAATGTTTTTGGGGTTAAGAATCATGGCTACGAATTTTTATAAACTATAACCATCTTGATTTGAGTTGGTTAGTTATGTTGCAATACACTTTTCAAAACGAGGTTTGTATTTTGACTCTTGAAGTCTAATAAAGTACTGCAACATGAAAACGAAGCCATAATTCCGATACTCTTATAAAACCTATTTACTCACCATCATTTCTTTGCTGACTTTGTTTTTACATATGTTTCAGGTGTTGTTGCTTGATTGATTTCTAGGATGCATGCGTCACGTAGGATCTGGACGAGGCCTTAGTGACATAAAAACCATGATAGTCGATATGTATTTTGTTTGTTATGTGTTAAGACAATGTTAATGTTCAATATTATCAATAAAACGAAACACTTTTTGTATCCATGGTTATGAAACGATAATTCTGTTACAACACTCCCCGACGTTTCCGCCATGATTTGTTGTTTTACGTGGTCGGGGTGTGACAAATGGCATGGAATATTGCGAGAGAATGAAAAAAATGTGTTTGGCAGGTCAAGTTAACGGAATCACCTCTTACATAAGTCATTTCATTTATTCTAATTCATTGCATCCACCCCTTGATTTTTTCCATTCCATTCCCTCTCTCGCACTTCATATCCACCACCGACAACCATCACCACCACCACCACTTGCCAACCACCTCTTTCACCACCACCCTCCGCCGCTGACCACCACCAGCGACCACTGCCACCCACCACAGACACCACCACCACAGGCCACCACCGCAATCCGCCGCCACCACACCCGCCACCGACACCACACACGTAACCGCCACCCACAACGACGACGACCACCACCCATTACCGTCACCCACCGCCAATTTTATTCCTTCGTCTTGAGTTGTCGCAGCGGTTACACACTTACATTCAACAAACCATAAAATCAAGTGAAATTAAAAGTATCTTTATGCTTCCTGTCCAAACCTTTGCTGCACTTAAACTTCAATTAAAAACACTATTTATTACTCAACAAACAAACACTTTTCTCTCTCTCTCTCTAGAAATCATCTCCGATCCAAATAAACTTTTCTAGAGAGAGAAACACGCCATTGTTGTTCTCCGATCAACACTCACTTTCACGATCCTCTAACTCCAATCCGTCCTCATTCCTCATTCCGACTTCAACAACTTCACACGAATCAATCGATCTCAGATCCGATCGATCAATCAACCGATTGATCGGTTAATTTGAGATTTCAAACCCTAGAAACCTGTATATTCCAGATCTCGAAGAACTGGAGTCCGTACAGGAGAATCCTCATCAGTCCGTGAAGCCTCCTGCAACCGCCGCAGCCGGAAACGGTCAGATCCGGTACCGATCTCCGTCCGCCGCGGAGCTTCTAGAAGGTCAGGTGTTTTCTCCGACTCCGGTGGCGGATCAGAGTGATAAGATGATGAAACGACGTCAGCCGCTGTATAATGAGTCTGTTGCTGATAAAATTAACCGTTACCGCGGGGTTATTATGGTCATTTCGATACCTTTGCTTCTTATCTCGTTTGTGTTGTTTGTGATGCCTGGTAGTAGGTCGCCGAACGACGGCGTTTTGTCTAGTAATCGGAAGTTTTCACCGAATTATTCGTTGCAAGTGGATCCGACGTCGTATAGGTATGCTGTGATTTTTGATGCTGGTAGTTCCGGGAGTAGAGTTCATGTGTTCTGTTTTGATCAGAATTTGGATCTTGTGCACATTGGGAATGAACTTGAGCTTTTTGAGCAGGTACTTTATGACCTTATATTGTTGATTTTTTTGCATTGCTGTTATCATGTATGGTGATTTGTTACTTTGGTGCACAGTAATGTCAGATTTATCAACAAGTATGCGGAGTTAAATGTAGTTTAGTTTAGAAATTGGAATGGATAATGTTGTACCAGTGAACATAAGTTAGGGCTGTGCATAGATGTCAACAGCGAGCGTAGCGATTGCTATAGCGCGCTACCTGGCGTATAGGTCTAGGTCTAGGGTTGTAGCGATAGATAGCAATAATAGCGACAATATGTTTTTTTTAATATAAATAGCAATTAAATATAGCTATAACATAGCTGGATTTTAGGTTTTTGTTAAATATACATGTAAAATAGCATATATACCAGGGTATTTTGATATAATATACATATAAAATTTTCTAAAAAAATTTATAGTGTATCGCTATTTATAAAATGGCCGCCCGCTATTTATCACTATTCGCATATAGGTACCTTATCGCTATTCGCCATTAACAACTATGGGGCTGTGATATGTACCAATTGGATTTTAGATAACAAGAATGTAGATTGGAAGAGACCAGAAGAATATTTAGAGAGAAATTAGACTAAATTCATACTTTTTTCATTCATTACCTTAGTCTAAATACATCTGGCTCATATATAGCCTTACAGAAACAATACGGAATAAACAAAATGGCTAACTTGCAACTAAGACAACCATCACCACTAATGGCTAACCCACTATCTAATCATTCGAAAGAATAATAATAACTGTTAGCAAATGGGAACTTTTTCATGCAACCGACTATCCTTGATGACCTGGAACCGTGATGTGCATGTTTTGTAGAACATGTCACATATCAGGCTAGTGGTTTTGATCCATTTTACTGCATAAAGGATTGGGCATTTTGTTTTTAGATAAATTTACTAAGGAGATTAAATGTTGGTTTACGCGAATGCACATCTAACAGCTCTATATGTGACCTTGAGCTTGTTTATTAAACGAGGCTTCGCTTAAGCTCGGCTCGATTCGAGTTTTTAGCAAGTCGAGTAGATCACGAGCGGCTCAGCTGGTTTAAACCCCTATTTGTGAGATGGGCATAGTGAAAAGATTATGTGTCCCGCTTCTATGTACTAAACCAATAAGTCTCTTAAGATCATCAAATGAACAGATGACCAAATAAATCCAAGCCTGACTATCTATAAGTCTGAATATTCCTGGCATTTTAAGGCAATCAATATCTGCTTTCAGTTGTTATCTACATTCTAGTATACCTGCTGTCAGAAAAATGACTTTAAGATTATTCAAATGCTGCTTCTATATTGTAGTTGAAACCAGGTTTGAGTGCGCACGCAACCAACCCGAAAGAGGCTGCAGACTCTCTTCTTCCTCTACTAGAGAAAGCAGAAAAGGTTGTTCCACAAAATATGCGCGAAAATACACCTGTGAAAGTTGGGGTAAGTAATTTATATTATCACAAATATGTAATACCACTTTAGAATTTTGCTATCGCTCTATGCTTATATACTTGAATTATACATCTATATTCAGGCAACTGCAGGTCTGAGACAGTTGGGAGTTGATGCATCTGAACGAATTTTGCAAGCTGTAAGCACTAACTATTATTAAAAATCCACTTAAGAAGGTTTCCACCCTGTATTATGTTATATATTTTGTATTGAGGTCGTTATAATTTATGTTAATATAGGTGAAAGATGTTCTAAAAGTTAAGAGCAGCCTCAAGTCGGACGATGATTGGGTAACTGTTTTGGATGGAACTCAAGAAGGTGCTTATCAATGGGTAAGCTACTTTATTCACCCTCCAAAATGTATATGTTATTAGCAAAAGCATTGTGCCCATTTTATGTTTGTTCATGCATTCAGAAATTGCACTAATTTTAACGTTATTTTACTAATTTTGTGAAAATAACGTTAAAAGCGGCGAACGACTAATCATGCATCATAGTGGCGTTGATAGCCGAAAGACAAGGGGGTACATGCACAAATCAGCATTCGTCCCGATTGTTGAGTGTTATGTGCCTCATGTCCAAGGCTTAATACAAAACTACTATCGAGCTGGGGGTCTCACTGGAAGCAGCCTCTCTATTCCTAAGGAGTAGAGGTAAGGTTGTCTACATCTTACCCTCCTCAGACCCTACCTAGCTTTGCTATTGGTGGGATTTACTGAGTATGATGATGATCATGATTTCTGACAGATAATGTTCCTTATCATATCTTATACTTGTTTCACGTATTAATATCTTGTTAATGCCTACAGGTGACCATAAATTATCTTCTGAAAAAGTTAGGCAAGAAATATTCACAGACTGTCGGGGTGGTTGATCTTGGTGGTGGATCAGTACAAATGGCATATGCTATTTCAGAAGCCGATGCTGCAAAGGCTCCAAGGATAACAAATGGAGAGGATACTTATGTGAAGGAAATGTATCTCATGGGAACCAAATATTACCTTTATGTTCACAGGTTTTCCTTCTTATCTATTTTAAAAAATACAAAAAAATAAATGAGTAAAATGTCATTCTCGTCCCTGTGGTTTGGCTACTTTGCTACTTTCGTTCAAAGGTTTGTTTTTCCGCAGCTGGATCCAAAAGGTTTGAAATCTTGCCATTTTCATTCAACTCGTTAACTCCATCCATTTCTTAACGTTAAGTCAGGGGTATTTTCGTCTTTTTAGACATTTTTGTGATGATTAAAGAGAAAGTCAACAGCGGTGGATCTTTATTTCTTATAGTGTTTTTTATTTTAATAAAAAGTGTCTAAAAAGACGGAAATGCCCTCATTTAACGGAGAAAAATGGATGGAGTTAACGAGTTAGATGAAAATGGCAAGATTTCCAACCTTTTGGATCTATATGCGGAAAAACAAACCTTTGTACGGAAGTAGCCAAACCTTAGGGACGAAAATGGCATTTTACTAAAAAAAGAGGTATTATCTTTCTTTACAATAAAATTGAATATCTCTTTGGTCTTGCAGTTACTTGAAGTATGGATTATTGGCAGCTAGAGCCGAGATTCTGGGAGTTTCAAAGGATTCCGATAATCCATGCATCTTGGCTGGCTATAATGGTAATGACATTTTCTCATTTAGTTTGACCTTTTACTTGTTCTAAAATGGGATACTAATTGTTTATTTATGGTCTTATATTTTAGATGTTTATAAGTATGGAGGAAATGATTACAAAGCTTCAGCTCTTCCTTCCGGTTCAAACTGGAACAAGTGCAGGGAAGAAGCAATAAAAGCGTTAAAAGTAAACGAACCAACTTGCACACACATGAAATGCACATTCGGTGGGGTATGGAACGGTGGTGGTGGTGATGGTCAGAAGAATCTGTTTGTTGCTTCTTTCTTCTTTGATCGGGCTGCTGAGGTATTAAACTATTAATATTGTTATCAAACTTTATTCCTCAAAAACGTTTATAAAAACTCACTTAAATTATGTATTTAGGCCGGTTTTGTCGATGCAAGTAAACCCGTCGCCACGGTTCGTCCAATTGATTTCCAAACGGCAGCTCAACGTGCTTGTCAGACCACACTTGAAAGTGCCAAATCCCAGTATCCTAAAGTGAACTCCAATAACTTACCGTATATGTGCATGGATCTTGTGTATCAATACACTTTGCTTGTAGATGGCTTTGGTAAGCTGTACCTTCTTCTATAACGAATTGTAGGCTGAATTACTGGTTGGAACGGGTTCAACCTATTAAAACGCTTCCCTTTTAGCTATATTATAGAGTAAAATGCCATTTTCGTTCTTGAGGTTTGGCCAGTTTTGCGACTTTCGTCCAAATATTTGTTTTTCCGCATCTGGATCCAAAAGGTTTGAAATTTTGTCATTTTCATCTGGCTCGTTAGCACCATCCATTTTTTCCGTTAAGTCAGGGGTATTTCCATCTCTTTTGTTAACTTAAAGAACAATTCGGTTTTTTCAGGGGTGTTTGGTCTTTTTACAGTGAAAAAGACCGAATTGCCCTTTAAGTTGACAAAAAAGACGGAAATACCCGTGACTTAACGAAGAAAAATGGACGGAGTTAACGAGCCGGATGAAAATGACAAGATTCAAACCTTTTGGATCCAGACGTGGAAAAACAAACCTTTGGACGAAAGTCGCAAATACTGGCCAAACATCAGGGACGAAAATAACATTTTACTCTATATCATATTTGAGCCGTTAAGTAAATTTGATTGCGTTGTTGAACAGACCTGGAACCTCAGCAACAGATTACGCTAGTGAAAAAAGTTGAGTACCAAAATTCATTGGTTGAAGCTGCATGGCCATTAGGCAGTGCGATTGAAGCGGTATCGGCAGCTAGCTAACTATCACCACTACTACATTATCGATTGTATTATGTATCAAACTGGTGAACCGCCGCGGGTTGGTTCCAGATGAGCGCGAGTCGGTAAATGCTTTGAGGTTACGGGACAATATTAATTTCATTTTCTAGTATTATTATTATTTTTGAGTTTATGATTCTTGGAACCTAATTCTTGGTTACTTTTAATTTTGATTATAATTTTAAATACACTAAGACGCGAGTAGGATTCATTTGTGTTGGTATCTAGCATTTGCGTTCATTTCCGGCGTCTGTTTAACACAAACCATTACATGCTAATTTCACTGGAGATGGGAGCTTATGAGGGTGTTTACGGATTAATTTGACTGGTTTTAACAAAAAAGGTTGATCGATTCTGTAATTACGGTTTTGAAAAAGGACAAATCAAACCAATTAGATCGGCTGGGCTCTCGAGCCTTACGAGACGGTTTGGATTGGCAGGTTTTGAACACTTTAAACTAAGATATAAATAAATACACAACAAAAGCTCTATCTAGAACCATAAGAAGTAAAACCCATATAGCTCAAAAGAACCTTTATGTACAACAAAAAATTGCTCTATATACAAAACCAAATAACCCAAGTAACTCTAGTAGAAGCTACTAAAGCTTTCTTCAACAAATAACTTTCGTTTCTTGTTCGAAAAAATCAAATGTCAATATAGAATGCAGCCTAATTTGAAAAATCAAATGTCGATATAATATGAAGCAGTCGAATACAAAATGCGCATGAAATGTGCAAACCTCAGCCGGTTCACGCCACTTAGGGCTGCCTTATATTATCACCCTCTGTTAGGCAATGCAAACGCCTGATACGAGGAACTCTATATACAACGGTTACAACCTACTCAAAATCAGTTAAACAGATAACTTTCTTATATGTACAAATACTTGTACCTCTTTCTTACACACTCAAATCTCTTCTCACGCAATATTTCCCTCATGACTCTTTGACAATAACTGCTAAAAATTACTTTTACATAAGAGCAACAATCGCCTGTTTCTAATCTGAAAATTCGTTGGTTGTTTGTTTCTAATTTGACAAACCAGGTGTCAATACAACATAGTTGTTAAATACAAAGTGTGCATGAAGCGTGCTTAAGTTGATGTAAATGCCTCAAGCAATTTACGCCGTTTCAGATCCACCTTATATAATTGCATCACATTAGCCCGCTTGGGGTCCCCAAGGGGGCATCCTGGTGCTGAAGTGGTGTGTTTCACAACCAAAAGATTGAGAGTTTAAATCCTACAGCGTGCAGGCTTGTGGTGTATCTATCCTGAAAATCTAGGAATTGCATTTCAATATAAAAAAACGGCATCTTTTGCCACTTAGGCATTGGCGTAGTGGTCAAGAGGAGTCACCTCTTGTGGGGAGATCAAGGTTCAATTCTTGAAAGCTGTAATTTAGTATAGTATATAAGGGGGAAAAAAGCTTAGCCGTTCCAAAAAAATGCAGCCTCTTTTGTGGCGATGGGAAGGGCCGCCTTATATAATCGCATCACATCACCCCTCACCCTTTGAGGCGATGCAGACGCATCACACGATAACCCAAGTAACTCTAGATACAAACTACTTGAACTCACTTAAACAATTAACTTGCTTATATGTATGAGCACTTTCACAACCTCTCTCTCATACACTCAAAACTCCTTATATGTATGAGCCCTTGCTGCATCTCTCTTGTCACATTTACACAAGAGCAACAATCCTTGTTTCTAATCCAAAAAGTTAGATTGGTTACAACAGCTTATGAATACACTACAAGCTATCCTACCATCACACCAAACTAAACCAACAGAATCAAGGTCATGATCATACATTGCATACAGTCATACAGATTTCAGAAGCTAAACATAACAGCCGCCTAGTAGATTGCTTTAACATGGGCAAACAAATAGATATAAACAATACTACCATGGTTTATGGGTTCAAAACAGAACAACATTTCTTAATTCATATCAAGCAATAGTATCATCCAAAAACAAGTACAACCTTACATCAAACCACAAACACTTTCCGCATGAACCAAACCTCGTCAGTTCCTACCAAGCGGCAAAGATCTGCATGAATACGTCTCCTTAAAATCAGACTTCCTTGAAGACGTAAAAATAGACGCATACACTTCCTTATTCGCATTCGCCGGCGCCAAATCCGCAGCCTTAAACCGTTTCGCCTCATTTTTACCATTCACAACTTTCCCATTCGTCTCAATCTTCCCCGACAACTTCGCAGACTTCACGTCAATCTCACGCTTCGACCCGATAACCCGAACCACATCCTCACAAACACCCGAATCACCATCACCACCAACATTCTCATTCCCATTTTTAACTTTCTTCACCTTCGCCTTCTTCTCTCTCACTTTCAACTTTTCAACCTCCATCCTCTCCCGCAATGCGATCACCTCTTCCTCATTCCCATTGATCACAATCTTATCCGCTTCCGCAAACTCCTTACGGCACACATGACAACTCGACGACTTAATCTCCTTCAACGCTTTCGCACTCAACACGTGCCCGCAGCTCTTCAACGCGTAAAACTTATACTTCCCATTAAACTCCAACCCGGTAACCGGACACTGAAACTTCACATCCGAATCCGCTCCTTCAGTTCCCGGTATCGATTCAAGCTCAACCGATATCATATCCTTCAACCCCTTTATATACCCAAACGCTTTCGGCACATTCTTCTTCAACAACGCCTCAACCAACGCCTGTTTATTAAACACATTCCCTAAATAATCAACCACAATCGGCCGCTTCAACGGCTCATTCGACAACGCACAATTCAACCATTTCGATAACCTCTGCTCGTTCGGATCAACCTTATCGGGCTTCTTATCAGCATACATGTTAAGATAACAGTCACGTGACTCCGCCCCCGTAGCGCCGCCATCACCTCCGCCGCCGGGCAGCCGGAATCTTAACCCTAACGTTGACAAATTCGAAATTCCGGCGGATTGAATGGTTTCGGAATCGGAAAGAACGCGGCCGTTGAAGGTGAAGAAGGTGGAGGATGTGGGGTTTTGATTGGTTGAATCAATTTGGGAGAAAAATGATTGCTTGATGTTAAAGATTGTGGAATTGGGGTTTAGGGTTAGGGTTAGGGCACGAATTGGGGATTGAAGATCTGGGGCTTGAATGAAGATTTGTAAATTGTGGGTGTTGGAATTCATGATGTGAATTTGGGTTTTTGGGGTCTGGATGTGATTGATTTGAAGAATTTTGATGAGAATTTGGAGATTGAATGAATGTTTTTGGGACTAACCTTTGAGCGATTGAAACCCGGTAACGTAACCCGATCGTGATTTGTTTTTGTGGGGATGATGTTGAAATAGAAACTTGTATACCGACTAAAAAAATATGTTTTTTTTTTCACTCATACCCCTTAATTTATTAAAGAAATTTAAAATGACCCCAAATTTGTGATGTTTAGTAGACCTAACTATTTTTTTTTAGCTATTTTTACTAATTTGATATCTCTCTATTATTATTAACCTAAGCTCATTGGTTTTTTAAACCAAATATATAGTTGTGTTTGGTTTTTTAGCTTTAATTTTAGTTAGACTTGATTGTGAAAAAAATATTTTATTTTTTGGGAGACTGAAAAACCACACCAAGATCTTCAATTTCTGGTTTGTGTTGCTAGGTTGATAATTGTTTGTAGCTTTATGATAAAGGGAATATCATTTTTTTTATCAAACTCTTCACATAAGAGCTACTAAGCAAGTATAGAAGGATGGGTGATTATATCGTATTAATGTTTTTCGAGTGTCATGTCATAAACATCATGCACATATGTTGTAGCGTCATAGAGTGTCTTGCTAGACATGTTAAGATGCTTGTAGTATTACCACCAACCAAGGTATAAATTGTTTGCTAATTTAATGTCTTCCAGAGCCCGGACACCTTGACTTGGTTGCACCAGCTGATTTAAGTGTCGATCACAGTTTAATCCAAAGCTTATAGCGCTAAAGATGTCATATTTAAAGGTTTCCTATTTAAGAAGATTACACAAACTGCGCTATATTAAATAGACATTAAGTGTCATCACAGTTTAATCCAAATCTTATAGCACTAAAGATGTCATATTTAAATGTTGCCTATTTAAGAAGATTACACAAATTACACTATATTAAATAGGCAAATTGGATTTAAATAACCTAATTTGTTTGATTTGGGCCAATAATAATCTCAACTGAGTTTATTCCTCATAATGGTCCAACCTTTTTTATTTTGTTTGTATAATGGCCCGCTGTTAAAAAAAACACATAACGAAGTTAAGTTTTTTTTTCCGAATTACAAAATGATGTTTTAGGGCATTTGATCAGAACGAGGATACGAGTCGATTGATGTAAACTTTACCTCGAAACAGTGCTCCCAACGACGAAAACGGTGCTTCAATTCGGGTGTTTAAACTTACAATTAAAAAAATCAAGCCATTTGGAGCACTATGTCGAGGTAAGTTTTACATCAGTCGACTCGTATCCTTATTCTAAACAAAAGCCTTAAAAGATCGGTTTGTAATCGAAAAAAACTTAACTCTGTTAAGTTATTTTTAACAGCGGACCATTATACAAATAAAATGAAAAACGTTGGACGACTGACAGTAATAAACTCCGTTAGGATTATTATTGGCCAAAAACATCTAGACTGGATTATTTAAATCCAGCTTGCCTATTAAACATTATAGTTTTAAGTTTTTTGGGTGTAATATATAAACAATCAAATTAATACCTGATAAGTATACAATCAATAGTATATATTATCTTTAACAAGTTTAACCCAAAGTTACACTTAAGATTTAAGAAATTAGGATAAGAAATTAGGAAGCATCATAGTTTCTTGTTTCTAGAATATACCTAAAACACGTATTGGTTTTTATATATTTTCCACGTGTCCACTCTGTACAAGAAAAAAAAACATTTAATTATGGAAGGAAGGAATCATGGGTACGAATGATTTTCCCACCGGCCAAAATCCACATCTTGTAACTACCTCATCATCTATTTAAGTTTAACTACCAACCCACTTTCAACACACCACAAGAATCAACATCTTTTAAACCACTTATGGATCGCCACCACCACCACCACCACCCATCACCACCGCCACCACAACCTGCAGTTGTGGTCCACCACGTCTCCCACCAACCATCACCACCTCCGGTCCACCATACCACCACCCACCACACTCCAAAGTACACCGACAATAAACCAACTGTTAGGTTCTACTGCAAGGCCAAATCTGATTACTCACTCACCATTCGTGATGGTAAAGTTGTCCTTGCACCCACCAACCCCTCTGATCATCATCAGGTATCATCATCTATTTGTTTCAATTCATAACTATTAATCCTATCCGCTTTAGGCGTTAAAACATGTTTATTTAAAAAAAAAAATACATATAAAAATGTGTATATACATATAAAACTAAAAATTACATAAAATCCTAATCCGATTAATCTATATTAATCCTAATTAATCGCTAGTCGGTACCCCACCTGGCGACTAGCGCCTAGCGATTCCTACAACCTCGTTGTAATTAATCGCTAGTCCCAGGTTCACCGACTAATTTTTATCTACTCGGCTAATTACTAGTAGACGGTCAACCGTGGTCAAATCCAGTCTAAAATCGGTGGAAGTCTAGCGATCCCGGCCAGATTCTTGACTAAAATTTGTAAATTCCGACAATTAATCTTATCCACTTAAAAATATGGGTCGAAGAAGGTGTTAAAACATGTTTACTTAAAAAAACACATATAAAAATTATATGTGTTTATAGATATAAAACTAAAAATTACATATAAATTCCCAATCTGATTAATCTCGATTAATCGCTAGTCGGTACCCCACCGGACGACTAGCGCCTAGCGATTCTTACAACCTTGCTGTAAAATGGGCAAGAGGTGGTGGGATTTTTGGAGTAGATTTTAGTGGTTAAAAATAATAATTTTGGAAAAACTTTTTTTATTACATCTGATTTGATTGACTTTATTTTTGAATTGTTACACAGCATTGGATAAAGGAAGAGAAGTAGAGCACAAGAGTGAAGGATGAAGAGGGTTACCCTTCTTTTGCTTTGGTCAACAAGGCTACTGGACAGGCGATCAAACACTCCATCGGTGCTGAGCATCCGGTATGAGATCATCTACAATTATAAACTCATTGAATATGATTTTTGAACTTGAAATTGCTTCTGTTTTATGGGGATTGTAATATGATACAATGCTAAGGGGATAAGCTCACAAAAGCGACAAGGTCTAAAACCGAGGCACGAAGCGCAAAAGCCCCTCGTTTTTCGTACACAAGGCGTAAATAATTATTTATATTTTTTTATATATTTCCTATATAGGTTTATAGCATCATTTACCCAATATTTAGACACAAATACGCTTTATAATGTTTTACGATTGAAATCACATACATGTCAACCTGAAAACCATGTTGTACAACAACCGGCTGCACAAAAATATTGGAAATACATGAGGCGTGCGCCTCAGGGTCATTTTTTTCCAAAAAAACACGCCTCATGTGCGCTTTTTGTAAAATGTGTGCCTTGTGTAGGCTGAAGCGATGAGGCCTGCGCCTTATGATACCTTGCACCTAGGCGCACCTTAGGTGGACTTAAACCCGAACTGGTCGTATGATAGGGTGAAAATAGGCTTTGTGAGTGGTTGAAAACAGTCATTTCTTTGTTAGTCAAAAGGTTATGCGGGCTGTATTTTTTTGTTTGTCAGTCAAACAGGCAGTATGATCTGGCTCTCATACGACTCATATGACCATTTTTTAGCCCATCAAACGGCCCTCATGGCCGTCATACATATTAGACTGTTGGGATCAAGAACACTTTGATGTGCATATTTGTATGACACTATGACAGTATGACCTATTAACTGGTTTGCAGGAAGGTTTTTGACAAGGATACGGATCGAGAAACTGTTGAACAATATAATAAAATACATATATACACATATAATAAATTGAACATCGACAACATTTACAATATCATACGATACATATATACACATGGAGGGCTGCCATTGAACCATTGTGATGATTCATAAATTGACTGCGCCACTTTTATCTACCCTATAACGTCTAGACTCTAGAATATAGTATACTTTAACAATGCTGTACGCTTGACCACTTTCGCCCCCATCATAAGTCCCATATGATGCGGCTGCGGTATCTTGATAGTGTGTTAGTTGTGTTTATATAGATCAGCCGATAGAAATATGTATCTGATAGTTATTGTTGATTTTTGTGAATGTTTGTGCAGGTCCAGCTGGTAGAGTACAATCCAGATAAGCTGGATGAGTCTGTTCTTTGGACCCAGAGCAAGGATCTAGGTGACGGTTTTCATGCGGTAAGGATGGTTAATAACATCAAGCTTAATGTAGATGCGTGGAATGGCGATAAAGATCACGGCGGTGTTCGCGATGGCACCAAAATTTATCTCTTTAAGTGGACAAAGGGTGATAACCAGCGATGGACGACTGCGCCTTTCTGTAAGTTTCTTGATGGGTACCAACCCACTAGGTTAATATAAATTGTTTGAATCAATTTTTTGACCTTGTAATGATCTGTTGTGTGCAGGAGGTATTTCCATGGCTAGAAGTTACTATGTGAGTTTTCATGTGTGTTGGTGTGGGTGCTTTGTTCATGGTCATGATGATGCTAATATGTATGTATGTATGTTTAAATAATGATATATGTATGCGTTTTGCCCTCTATGAAAAAATTATTGGGTCTGCCACTGCCCATGTTGAACATGAATCCTTAGCCTCTGCTAAATATTAGTCCGTTCGTTTTGCAGCTAAAGACTAGAACTTGTTGAAGGCTACGGTTAGATTTGTGTAAATTTTGTATTTATTCTATCCTTTTCATTTGGTTTTGTATACGATGTTGCAGGCCATCCCCAAAAATCTTCGAAAATATGTGGACTCTAGGCGAATAGAAAATACAGGCCCCTAAAATATAAGCTTTTTAAAAAGAATATATAAAAAAGTTTTAAATATATGAAAATGAATTAAAAAAAAAACTTGTGGGAATCACCCGCGTGTTGTGGCAGCCGCTTTAAACTAAAATTATGTGGAAACGTAGATAAAAATACATCACACGTGCATTTGCACATCGAAACGTAGAAAAAAAAACACATTGTAAGGGTAAATTAGGCAATTAATGCCATTTGTATTTGTATTTAATAAATTGGTAACAAACAAAAGGAAAACAAACTACACTAAACCTGACGACATGATCAGAAACCAAGTGCTTCACAATGTTATTTTCCGGTTTAGTACTTATATATCCTAATTTTTACAGCGTAAAATTCATTAAAAACAAAAATTTCGAGCCTTCGGAGAGATTGGGCCCTGAGCCGTCGCTCACCCCCGCCCTCCTTCCAGGCCGGCCCTGCGATGTTGTACGTAGTGTATTTTCCTCTTATAACGTAAGCATCATCATTTTATTTAATAAAAAGGTGATCCATTTCCTACACTAAAATAGAAAATCATCATCATACTCATTTCACCAATAGCAAAGCTAAGGTAGGGTCTGAGGAGGGTAAAAGTAGACAGCCTTACCTCTACCCCAGATGGATAGAGAGACTGCTTTTTGTAAGACCCCCGGCTCAAACTAAAATAGTAAAATCATAAATCGGTATCGAGTCCCCGTATACACGTATCAGTTATGTTTTATTATTTTATTAGTCTATAAATTGTTATTTGAAAATTCAAGAGTCTTAACTAGTAAGGTATGTGGTTCTATAATTGAGTTTCATATAGATATAGTTAATAGTAAATGATTAAATGTGGAGATTGGAGAGTTACATGTGGTGGACCATGTGGTTTTGAATTTTGATATGGTTACGGATCTTTGAGTTGGCCCACCATGTGACCTGCCCAAAAAAGCCACGACAATAATAATAAAAAAAAACTAGTTAATTATAAAACAAAGAGATTTTTACATTTAACTTAGCATGTAAGTTAACAAAGAGACAACTTTGAATGAAGCTCAATAACAATTGTCACACTCCAACTGATGGCGAAAACATCGGGGCACGGCACTGAGCGAAACAGATTGTCCATAAGAATTCATAACAACTATAATTACCAAATATTTAACGTCATGTCCCATACCATAACATATAAAGTAAAACAATTATTACAGACATAGTTTCTTAAAGACAATTAATTGTTCCGACAACTCATAAATTATTCGTGGGTTTCTAGACCACCTATGTAACAATCCTCAATAAACCGACACCTTCATAATAATTTTCGACACCCTAATATATTTTAAAATATCCCAAAGTGTCCCAAAATACACCCCATACGCGAAAACGGGCCTCAAATATATTAAATAGTATTAAAAATAATAAAAAAATTAATTTTTGGGCTGAGGCGGGCCGCGTAAGCCCCACCCCAAGCGTGACGCGGGTCGCGTCAACTTAAGACTAGGCACGGCCCTGGGCCGCCACGTGGCCCAACACCCGGCGGAGCTAGTTGTCGACTCAGCCCAGCTACGCATTGACCGGAGGTCAACGCGGGCCGCGTTGGCCCTTCCCTTATGTTACGCGGGCCGCGAGGGAACCAGTTTCAGCAACTATATAAAGGAGCCATCGGGTTCAACCAGAAATCGTTCAAAAATCATTTCTCAATCTCAAATTCTGATATTAGTCATAATACATGGGTATTATACCCCACTAAATAGCGAAGTTCTGCTCCGTTGTAAGTATTATAACCCATGGATACGTATTAGATACGCTGCCCGATTGATCTAGGGTTCCGTAACGGCTGTCGTGGTTCTGCCCGACGTAGTCGTTGGAATGCAGTCTCGGGGAGGGTATTACTAATGTTAAAATGGGTTATTATACTAACGCGTGTACATTTGTGTAAATTATAGAAAATTCTCAGGAAACCCTTACGGAAAATCTAAGAAAGCAATGTGAGTAATCTCCTTTTTGTAAACAGTTTTATAAAACCTTAACTATTTTACAATGCAATTTAACAGTGATTGAGTCTTTGTAATTCTACGATTACT
>JARYGA010060723.1:44936-70286 GCA_030545235.1 Helianthus tuberosus
ATAATCATTCGGATTGAATTGTGCAGGAGAGTAAGTAGAGTCTGAGTGATGAAAAGGATGAGATTGAAAGGAGTGGTGTGATTGGTTTGAGTGATGAGATTCATGCGAATGATAGGAATGTTGGGGTTCGATAGGAACGGGCAACCCAAAGTAAGGAGGGTCAGACGGTGAGGATCCAAGTGAGACATAATGTCTTGCTGGTTCAAAGCTATGGCTCCAATTATCCCTTGAGTCGGAACCAGAAAGTGAATCCGATGGTGTACGTCTGTGGGAGGGTCCCGCGTTGCCAGACGGTCCTCCACGCATTGGTCCTTTGCCCTTTCCTCTCACTCTTGGTGGCATTTTTTCCAACCTGTCAAAACAAGTAACTATAATAAAAACAATAAGAGGAAGGTTAAGAGTAAAATCCTAGGTCATTTGCCTAGACTCGAGAGTCTAAGGAATGTGCTTATTGTGTCATTGAGATTAAACACAAAAGGTTAGTGTTTAATTCATTCAATGTTGGCTCTGATACCAACCTGTCACACCCCGATATTTCCACATATTACCGGTGGGCCCGGCGGGGAGTATCGTGACGTAGTTGATATCCTCATAGTCAATACACACAATATAATAGCACAGCGGAAGGCTTGGTGAATAAACTATTACAAACCATAATGTCTGAGTGTTCGAGTGAAAGAATATACAGACTGGAATGTAATAAGATCCACAGGCGGATCATAAATAAATACAAAGAAACAAAATAACAGACTTCAGGTATCTACGGATTTGCAAGATCCTTTTATGACACCTAATAGCTCCAGCCTATTACGAGTGGTACCTGTCAAATCAGTTTTTAAGAAAATACGTCAGTTTACACTGGTAAATACAATTAACTGACTCTTTTGAAATCATTTATGAAAATTTATGTAAGTGCACATGGCACAAATCTTTTATAACTTGGGACAATTATTTAAATATAATCTTGTATACAGATTTACATGTTTGTCTTACAATTGGGGCCGGTTGGAAGCTGGTCGTGATTAACCGACTCACCACTTATAGAACCCACAAAGGAGTTATCCCCAACATGTGGGTTTATATTTTAGCATTTGCATCTGTCAGGTGTATGCCTACACCCCGTGCATAGGCCGTGGCCATTTTCAAATGAAATGAGCCGAGGATATCCAGGACATGGTCGTATTAACCCCCAATGCTTATGTTATCAAACAAGACAGATTAAAACGGGTTATGTAAATTTATTAATCACAATCCGATTAAATGATTTCATACCCGACCAAGTGATATTATTATAATACCATATCCCAAGCCCGTATAAGGGAAAATAAGTTAAAAGTATTTACCTGATGCTAGCAGTATAATCCTAAAGCTTTTTGATGGCACCTTCTACCGGAAGCTATTTAATCTGTATAGAAGGTTTATTACCTATTAGGATGCTAACGGGTCTTTTAATTTAGTCAAGGACTTAGACCGGCTAGCTAGAAGGAAACCTTAAGGTTCTAAATGCTAGATTAAGCGGAGACCGGAATAGAATGTGGTTTAGACCCGACAAGCTTGGATACCTGTATAATATGGGTAAACCAAATACATTCTGGAAATTGAGGATTTAATGATAAGGTTTGACCCGTTTCGGCTATTTTATGTAAACTAGTCACATGAGCCGATCCGAACGCGTAAACGCGTAACGGGTAACCAAATAAATTATATACAGGTCTTAATCATTTTTGTGCTCAAAATATGTTAATACATCAGTAAGATATTAACATATATGCCCAAAAAGTCATTTAAACCAAAATAAGTCCCATAAGGGCATTTTGGAAATTTTAATGCCCATAAAAGAGTTTAAATATGAAACTGAGTTTCAGGTCTGATTTAATTAGTAAAAATATGTATTTTTATGAGTTATATCAGTAGGGTATTTTATATGTGTGAAATTTATCCTATATAACCAAACTATGCACCGTAGGGGCATTTTGGTAATTTCACATAGGCTTTAAAGGTCCAATTATACTTCTGAGTTCAAAAACTTTGGCTTACTGTTTAATTATATAAATTAGCTTAAAACATCAGTGGGTAATAAGTTTTATATGCCAAAAAATAGTTTTGACCCATACTAGGTGCTAAAAACGCTTAAAAGTCGGTTTTAAGGGATATTTGGGTTAAAATAGGAAATCTGAGTTTTTGACCAGTTTATAAAGTTCAAAATATTTTATTTATCTTATATAATTAGTAGCAACAAGTTTGACATCAAAATGTTATGTAAAACTCATTTTATGCACAAAAAGGGTAAAACCGACAATTACCGAATTCAAGCTATAATCCTATGTTATGCTCAGCCTAAAAATAAATAAAAATCTTCAAAACTCCCAAAATATTATTTTACATCAGTGGGTAAAAATTTTGATATCAAAAATCGGGTTTAGATAGGCTTTATGCTAATTACGTCATTTAAATAATAAAAAGTTCCTTAATTACGCTATTGAGCATAACTCCTATTCTAGACCTCCAATTGATGTCAAATTTTCGGGATATATCTAAATATCAGTAGCAAAGGTGTTAGTCCATTCACATTGCTAAAAATCTCAGTTGTATGTCAAAAGGGCGTTTATGGCATTATTAAGCATAATTATGATCAAGTGCATATAATTCAAACCACTAGGCACCATGCAATATAACTCCAGAGGGTTATACTGCTAAGTAATGTGGTCCTAGTGGAAGCTTAAAACATGGGAGAATTAAGCTTAAACGGGTCAGAACTGAAAGTTAAAGCAAAAGTCAAGCTTTTGCGACTTTCGGTTATAAACTGACCTTAGACTATTAATTGCCGGGTTAGGACTGATAAAACATGTTTTAATATTAATTACTAAGTCATTAGAATGTTAAAATATAATTTAGAACCTCTGGTTTATTAATTTTAATCATTTTTTACCATTCTGTCCAGTTTGACTTTTTGTCAAACTACTTTGACCTGACAATTGACCAGTCAAACGAGATAATTAGGAGGTGCCCTTTTAAGGGTTAATCACCTACACTAATGTGGTTCTATAACCACTTTCAATTTGATCAGTGGTTAAACCATATGTAATTAAAACGAAAGTCAAACTAAATTTACGATAAGTTTGACTTTAGAGTAATTAAGCTAATTAAAACGACTAAGCAAGAAATTAGAGGCTTACTAATGGTCCTAGCAGTCTTTTCTACCCTTGATAGTCTTCTCCTAATGATGCAAGCTCCAGAGACAAGTCCTTAGTGAAGTTGTTTGCAAATGTGCTTATGAACACAAGAGCAAGTCCCTTTATATAGTGTATTGCAAGATCATAGATTACTTCCAGGTGTAATGGGACATCCTAGGATCACCCCAGGTGTCCTAGTTGATGAAATAAACCGACATATAGCTTCTTAGGTCGTTACAAACTAGGCTAAGGCGGTGGAACAGCCAAAACCCGCACCTGGCAGCTTTTTACTGAGCTGGGGACCTCATGCGGCCCGCGTAAGGATTCTGCTTGGCCTTACGCGGCCCGCCTAGAGCTGGGAAACTGGCAAAACAAGTTTCATTGTTGGCAGAATCAGTCCCTGGTAGTTTTAAACCCTGTTTAACCTTATTGTTGACATGTAGGGCCCTTGTAGTTAGTTTGTTGAAGCTCAAGGATGAATAAACAAACTTCGTTAGACTCGGGTTCGTTAAATATCACTATAAAAGCAAGTTTCGTCAAGTTGACACTTATAGCCCAAAGTCTTGAAAACATGCTTAACGATCTCGTAACCACGTGAAATTTATACCACTTATTCTTAAGAGTATATTTGAATATTCTGAAGCCTCGGTTTCGTTAAAAGGTCACTCAGAGGTCAGAATCGACATGTTGACACGTTTAACCCTTGTAATTTAATAATCTTTTGATTATTTTCAAAAACGGCTTCTTATATCCAATCAATCACTCGATTAAGAATATATTCATCATGTATGGTCATTCAGAGGCACAAGTTTGGCATGTTGACACTTTTAGTCCCCGTGGTTTCATAGTGTCACTGTTTGACAACTCTAGTCCTTCAAACTCAATCTTTCATACCTTTAGAGTTTAGGACACGTGTCTTTACATAATTGGACACGTTTTTACGTGGTGTTACATTTACCATATTCACTGATCATAAGAGTTTAAGGTATGTTTTCAGGCAAAAGGAGTTGAATATGAGACAAAGACGCTGGATGGAGATGCTTAGTGACTATGATTGTGATATCCAGTATCATGAAGGAAAAGCAAATGTAGTGGCAGATGCTTTAAGCCGAAAGTATCACGAAAAGCCAAAAATGGTACGTTCTCTTAAATTAAATCTACAAGTAGATTTAAATGATCAGATAAGAAAAGCACAATAATCAGTAATCAAGGAAGATACTGAAAAATTAAAAGGTATGATTAAAGAATTAGAACAAGGAATAGATGGAATTTGGAGATTCCATAAAAAGAGAATGTGGATACCTAAATTAGGAAACCTACGTCATCGTATATTAGAAGAAGCCCATAAGTCTAAGTATACGATGCATCCAGGAAATGATAAAATGTACCAGGATTTAAGGAAAAATTTCTGGTGGATAGGAATGAAGAAGGACATAGCAGCCTATGTTTCTAAATGTTTAACTTGTTCACAAGTTAAAGCTGAACACCAGAAACCTTCAGGTTTGTTACAACAATTAGAAATGCCAGTGTGGAAATGGGAATTGATAACAATGAATTTTGTTACTAAACTACCCAAAACAAGGAAAGGTAATGATACAATCTGGGTGATTATAGATAGGCTAACCAAGTCAGCTCATTTCCTACCAATGAAAGAAACTTTCAGTATGGAACAACTAGCTAAATTGTATGTAAATGAAATTGTTTCATTACATGGAATTCCTTTATCAATTGCTTCTGATAGGGATAGCCGATTTACCTCTCATTTTTGGTCAAGTTTCCAAAAAGCCATCGGAACCAAGTTAAATCTGAGCACAGCTTATCATCTTCAAACGAACGGACAAAGCGAAAGAATAATTCAGACGATGGAGGACTTGCTTAGAGCTTATGTAATTGATTTTGGGGGTAATTGGGACGATCACTTACCTTTAATAGAATTTTCTTATAATAATAGTTATCACACAAGTATCAATGCTGCACCATTCGAAGCACTTTATGGACGAAAGTGCCGAACCCCAGTCTATTGGACAGAAATTGGGGAAAAGCAACTATCTGGACCTGAGATAGTGCAAGAAACAACCGACAAGATCATTCAAGTCAAGGAACGACTGAAAGCAGCATGTGATCGACAGAAGAGCTATGCCGATAACCGACGCAAGCCATTGGAATTTCAAGTAGGAGACAAAGTATTGTTAAAAGTCTCTCCTTGGAAAGGAGTGGTAAGATTCATCAAAAGAGGAAAGCTAAATCCCAGGTTTGTTGGACCTTTTGAGATTATTAGAAGAATAGGACCTGTAGCCTATCAGCTACAACTGCCAGAGGAAATGGCAGGAATACATGATGTATTTCATGTATCTAATCTCAAGAAATACTTAGCCGATGAATCGCTAATGGTGCCTTTTAAGGATATAGAGGTAAATGAACAACTCAAGTTTATAGAGAGGCCTCTACAAATTGAAGACAGGAAAGTCAAGAATCTCAAACATAAGAGATTAGTTCTGGTCAAAGTGAAGTGGGACACCAAAAGAGGACCTGAGTACACATGGGAGCTTGAATCTGAAATGCAAATGAAATATCCACACTTGTTCCAGTAGATCTCGAGGACGAGCTCTAAAACAAGGTGGGGAGGATGTAACAATCCTCAATAAACCGACACCTTCATAATAATTTCCGACACCCTAATATATTTTAAAATATCCTAAAATGTCCCAAAATACACCCCATACGCGAAAACGGGCCTCAAATATATTAAATAGTATTAAAAATAATTAAAAATTTAATTTTTGGGCTGAGGCGGGCCACGTAAGCCCCACCCCAAGCGTGACGCGGGCCGCGTCAACTTAAGACTAGGCACGGCCCTGGGCCGCCACGTGGCCCAACACCCGGCGGAGCTAGTTGGCGACTCAGCCTAGCTACGCATTGACTAGAGGTCAACGCGGGCCGCGTAGGCCCTTCCCTTATGTTACGCGGGCCGCGAGGGAACCAGTTTCAGCAACTATATAAAGGAGCCATCGGGTTCAACCAGAAATCGTTCAAAAATCATTTCTCAATCTCAAATTCTGATATTAGTCATAATACATGGGTATTATACCCCCCTAAATAGCGAAGTTCTGCTCCGTTGTAAGTATTATAACCCATGGATACGTATTAGATACGCTACCCGATTGATCTAGGGTTTCGTAACGGCTGTCGTGGTTCTGCCCGACGTAGTCGTTGGAATGCCGTCTCGGGGAGGGTATTACTAATGTTAAAATGGGTTATTGTACTAACGCGTGTACATTTGTGTAAATTATAGAAAATTATCAGGAAACCCTTACGGAAAATCTAAGAAAGCAATGTGAGTAATCTCCTTTTTGTAAACAGTTTTATAAAACCTTAACTATTTTACAATGCAATTTAGCAGTGATTGAGTCTTTGTAATTCTACGATTACTGCCGGTATGTTGGGGTTTTGTATACAAAATATGAGTAACGTTACCATTGGACGAAGAGTTAGCCAATGTGTAATATGACCCACCAGTCAGGATTGACAGTACTGAATGAGTAATTGGGTAGATATAAACATTGTAATCGCCCTCAATACTTTTAAATTTAAATTAAATTAATGTTTCTTGATTAAACTGGGATTCACTCACCAGTATTTCCCACTGACAAATGTTTTTAAAACGCGTTTCAGGTAACACAATGTGAAAGCCAATTAGAAGCCAGCCGGACAACACTGAAGGCTTGGAAAAGTGGCTATAAAAGTTACCTAAATAAAGAAGGCGTTTTAATTCAAATAAAATGGAATTTATTCCTATAAGTCAGTTTGTAATAAAAACATGGGTTTTGTCCCAATATGTTTATTTATATATAAATGGTGGTTTTACTCTGATAAACATATCCTAACTACGGTCCTGATGAAAATTTCCGCTGCCAAAATTAGACAATACACGATACCACCGAAACTGGCTCGTGGCCGCCCGTTCCCGGGACAGATAAAGGATCGGGGGTTGCGACAACCTAACTTGATTCCATGACATCCAGCAAATAAAAGCATCCTAAACACCTGTCACATACGTTAAAATAAAAGTCAATACACATAGTGTAAAGGTGAGCATACAACGTTAATAGCATAATAGTAGCGAAAGCGATTTACGCATAACCAGCGCGTAACACGTGGAAATGTGAAGCAAGTAAGCTATCGACAATGACATATGAACAGACATGACTGCGAGTTGTAGAATGCGCAACACATATCACCACTGTGACATATGAAGAAAAGCCCTTAACAACCCTTGTCTACGACAGGTGCTGAGTCCAAACTATAGTATTATCGTTGCTAAGGTGTCAGGAAACAATCACTGTGTAAACATAAAATACTAGCATTCATCGAATAACACGTATAACATGCGAGAGCGGTTAGCGTATAAAAAGTGTTTGCGTTGTGTGTCGATTTGATTTGATATAAGCAACATATGTAACACCCAAAAGTGCGTTAAGCAAAAAAGGATCGAGTATACTCACAGTTCGTGTTTAGTAAATAAACACAAGCTTGGATTGAAGGGATCGCTTGAGAGTTAGTCTGGTCAGAGAACGATACTGTAAGCGTTGAACAGTGCGGTAAACAGTGCGTTGGAGAGATGCGTGATAGAACAGTGATCCGATCGGATGACCGTCCGAACGGATGACCATTCGGTTGGAGGGTTATTCGAGTGAGTGTGTTTGTTTGTGAAATGTTTGAACTTTGAAGTTTTCTTTGTAGCATTTTGAAAAGTTTGAAGTGTTTCTACCTATCAGGTCGTCCGGTCGGACGGTCATCCGGACGGATGGCCGTTCGCTCGGATGGTGATTCGTTTGAAACTGATGTTCCTTGAAGTTTTGTAAAATAATTTAAGTAACCTCAACACTTAATATTCAACACCTGGTAGAATAGTCGTTCGATCAGATGGTCGTCCGATCGGACGGCTATTCGTTTGAGTGACTGTTTTGTTTGAAAGCTTTGAAAATTCAGTTGAGTTGGAAAGTTGCGGTTTCACTGAGACGGTATGACGACTTGTTAAACAACGGAAACCACATCAAGTCCAACTCATCCGATCGGACGGGAATCACCCCGTTCAGCCAGACTCAGCTGTTCTTGACGGAATTTCATGTTCAACCCGTGAATCGGTCGTCTCTTCGATATAAATCTATTATCAGAACATTTCTCAACTAGAGAATGAGTTGAGAATCCGAACGAGTCCAGATTCTAACGGTTTTGAGTGAAAAGTGAAAGATGTTGAAGAAAAGTTTGAAAACAATGAAAAGTGTTTAGATCTTTGTAAAAACATGTGGAAATCCTTTAGATTCGATCTGTTCTTGATGGGATGAGGTCACACTTTGGTGTTCATGAGAACCCATGGTGACGTCACCCTAGAGCAGCCTCAAATCAGATGATTTCACGGTTAAAATATGAGATTTGATAGCGAAAATGATGAGAAAGTGTGTAGTGAAGATGAAAGTACAAGATTTAGAGTGAAAACTTACAAGAATCGCGAGAAATCGAGAGAAAAGAGCTTGGGAGTGCACTGGTCGGAGGGAGCTGTCACATCAATGAACAGTGATGTGACATGAGGGCTATTTATAGGGGAAAGAGGAGAAAGGCGGTGCAGGGTGTTTGGGTCGGACAACCGTTCGATCGGGCGGTCATCCGGTCGGATGTCCATTCGACCGGTTGGTCGTTCGGTCGGATGGCTTGTACGGGTTAGTTTCCGGCTATCGTTTCGTGCGTTGTGCATTGTGTTTAAGCGAGTTGCGAGTAAGCAATGCGATAGTACACATTAGTTACACAAATAACATAATCAACCTAACAATCATACAAGTATACTGTGTTTTGGGTTGCGTTGCGATGTGATAGAGTTGCGGCTGCATTTTCGAATAACATCCCACAACATGTAAGCACACACAGGTAAAGCACATAATAACATACACACGTAAAGCAATATCCATAACTGCGATTCGAATTGCGATGTGGTAGCAATGTGATAGCGTTTAGTAGATTAGCGTTTAGTTACGCTTATCGCATTGTTACTTCACATAATTAATAAATCGTAGTTCATTAATAGTGTTAATTAACATGTATCGATTATCGAGTCTGCGAGTACAACAATAATTAAGCAAGAAATGTCAGATCTGAACGTAAACCTGACGTTGACCTTGACTTTGACTTTGACTTCGAAAAGTCGGGTTGTTACAACAATAGTTGAGTATTTAATAATATTAAAATAAAAGCAAAAATTCTAACTAAATATATAAAAATTGGGTAATTAGAGCATTTAAAATATTACTTTAAGCTCATTCTAATATAGCATAAATTTTGTAGTATAGGCATTATTTTCTAGCGGAGATTGATATGATCGCGTGATTCTGATGGTGACACGATAATACTCCAGTAGTCCGTTAGTAATCGAAGTTTACTGTTAAAAAATAGCATACCTGTTACTTTTGTTATCTTTGCGTCAATGTAGAAAAATACATTTTATTGTACTAAGAATAATCGATGAGGGTGAAACATCACACCAAGATCTTCAAATTTTGGTTTCTATAACTATTAATAATTTGTTAAACAATATTTAGTAGCGTTATAATAAGGGGTCTTGTAAGTGCACATCAGGTTGATAAATGTTGGATGCTGCTAAAGATTGAATCTTCAAGGACTTGTTTGTAATTTGTTGAAAGATGTGTTAACAAATTCGGACATATATGTGTTATAGGGTGTCCGAATTTGTGGCTTTGATTATGTTAGAACTTAGTTGTTTTGTTGGTCCGAATTTAGCTAGTAGCTTGTCAGAACTTATAAGTTCATTGGAGTTGTCCGAATTTGTTGTTTTGTATGTCAGTACTTATGATGTTAAGTACTGACAAGTTGTTTAGTATTTGTTATGTCCGAACTTAGTTATATTCGGACTAGGGTTTGCATTTGTATGGACTTATGTGTCCGTACTTGTGATTGTATATATTCTGAGTGAATGAATGCAATCAAAAATGTTTTTTGAGAAAACTTTCTGTGCAAGACTGGTTCTAGAGAGAGAAACAAACCCTAACTTTGTGTGTTCTATTCACTGTGTGTGATTGTGATCTGTGAATACTCGGTGTATTCACAAATTGATCGGTTCTCTCATCTTCTACTCCTTCTGTACGAGATCTATGGAGCGGTACAAGTCACGCGGTGGTTTCCGCACATTGCGTGTGTGTCGAGCAGTCCGGGTTCATGTGTTCGAGGTGCTTCTCATAGTAGGAGACGACCTCACAGGTCTCTCCTTTTTATCAAACTCTTGACATTAGAGCAACTATGCAAGTATAAAGGAGGGGGTGATTATATCGTATTGATGTTTTAGATTGTTATGTCATAAACATCATGCACGTATGTTGTAGCGTCATAGAGCCTCTTGTTGTACATGTTACGAGGCCTAAAGTATTAACCACCGACCAAGATATAAATTGTTCGTTAATATGTTGAAAGTTGCCATTCCATGTCAAAGACATTTAATGTATTGTGTTAGGACATTTAATGTCCTCCGGAGCCGTGACTTAGTAGCACCAACTGATTTAAGTGCCGCCACAATTTGATCCAATAGCTCTAAACATGTCATATTTGGGGTTGTTCAAATTGCTCGACGCTCGAGACTCGTTCGATGCTCGATCGAAAAATGTTCGGAATTTGCTCGTTCGATTCTGCTCGATTGAAAAAGGCGCATGGTTCAGGTCGGTTCGGATTGAAACAAACCGAGCATGAGCAAAGGTCCGTTCAGTTCGGTTAGACTCGGTTGGCTTGAATTATTTTTTAATATATATATATATTAATAAAATATCTAGAGGCTTATATTAACAATGTTTGGTCTAAGATCCAACTAAAGCCCATTTAGTTATAGAATTGAAGGCTGATATCAATAGTCCATTGTCTAATAATCCAAAGTAATTGAGTCAAAATGTCAAAATAGCGAAATGTGAAGCGTCCGTCGATACTCAAGTGTCAACCCGCCATTCAATTCAGAAGTATATAATCCTAATTAAAACCCCGCATCAACCATCATAATTCAAATTCTTCGTCGCCAAGATGCCGACGCCTTAAGTTTTGCTTTAATCGGTTCATTCGATTTCTAACTTCTCATAGATCGAAGGTCTGGTTCAATCGACGATTCATCTTTCCGTTCATATGATCTCAGTAGAACCAGTTGAGTGTTTTTTCTATTCCTTGTTATTTCATAAATTCATAATTATGTTCTAATTGGACGAAACCTCAAGGATGAAAAGTGCACTTTACTCAAGAAACTAACCACCACGTCGTCACTTTTCTATTTGTTATGTGACGCTCGATATTCGCTTGGTGTTCGTTCGAAAAATACTCGGATTGAAAGGCGCTCGTTCGACTTTGGCTCGGTTGAAAAAAACGGCCGATTCAATTCGGTTTGGTTTGTAAACGAACCGAGCACGAGCAAATTTCCGATCGGTTCGGTTCGACTCGTGAACAACCCTGATCATATTTAAAAGTTACCAATTTAAGTAGATTTAACGATATAGTTGCCACAATATAATTTTTTATTGTAATATAGATAAAATTAAATTAAAAATATTATTTAAAATAACTTGAGTTACTGTAGCGTTTGACATCGGAGCCACAATAACTTTTTTTTTATTTTCTTTTGTTGATTTTTGTCTTTTTTTTTACTTTGATCATTTAACTTTTAGTTTTTACATTTACACCCTATGAACTTTTTAAAAACTTTATGAAATGTCATTATAATCCCCTCGAGTTATAAATGCTTATTTATATATGTGTACGTGTCGGTATCAGGGCCGACTCAACCTTTTTGGAGACCCAAAGCGAATTTCAAAATTGAGGCCTTTTATCTAGTTAGTACTCGTTAGGCCAATACTTACAGATTAAGTAAGTGTCCTCCGTTTTGTGATTTATGAGGACAATCACAAACTAGGTGTAAACACCTCCAACTTTCATACATCAATACCTTAAACATAATCAAAACATACCGAAGTGACTGAATGATGCAATTAGCACTTAACAAAGGTGCTTTTTACTGATTTATCACTTATGGGGATATGAATTGGCTTCACAAATAGAATAAAGATAAAAAAACAAAATAAATCTCACGATTTATACATTTATCTTCTTCACAATTTGGAATCACATGTTCTATTGTAAAATCGATTATTTCTCTCCTGGGAACATGCAATGAATTAATGGAAACTTACGGGAATTTGCAAGACTGCAATCATCATGAATGCCAAATGAAAAAAATGGGTTTAACCTAAAGTCAAGCCTGTAAAATATGGGGCCTCAAAAATTTTGTGGCCCAAAGCAGTTGTCTTATTTGGCTTGGACTTGAGTCGGCACTGGTCGGTATAAATGCAAGCTGGTTTATATTTTGACGTAAATTTTTTCGTGTCAAATCTAATACATTTTCGCACATGTCTTTATGTACGTTTTCAGTTGGTTTACGTTTTAACGTAAAAGCTCTTTGGAAACGAGTCAAATCAAATATAATATGTTTTCATTAGACAGTATAAATTCGCGTTACTTACGTTTCGACGCTGCCGCAACACGTAGAAGAAATTTACTAGCTAATACTTGAATAGTATACAATAATGGTATCACAAGTTTTAACCCTCAGTTATGCTTTAAGAGTTAAGAAAAGGGTAGTATAGAATTGGATTGCAATTTGGAAGTATTAATCATAGTACCTACCTAAAACACGTAAAAAAAAGGTTGAAACCAAACTTTTTCTCTCTAGAATACGATAGGTCATGAGTGCTCGACGAAGATGAAGATCTCAACATAGCATGCAAGGCTGTTGAGCTGCTATCACCTGCGTGAATCGATCTGCCTTTCATTCTATCTTGCTTCGGATTCTTCCATTCGCCTTGTGGGTATCGTCTTTAGGCTCTATCAATCATACGCTCCGATCTCCGTCCGGCCCTTGATTGCTTAGTAGGTCTGTTACCGATCGCGGCTATCTTTATAGTTCAGCTAGATCTGGTACGAATCCTATTAACCTTTTAAAGCTCCGCGATGGAGAGAAGAGTAGGAGGAAACCCGGGTGCACGAAAACATAACACAGGAGACGGAGGAAATCAGGCACGATATAGTTACGACGATGCAAAACAATACAGGAGAGAGGACGCCATGACTTTTTACGTTTCGAACATACACCCACAAGTCTCAGATGGGGAACTATGGACGGAATGTAAAAACTACGGACATCTGGTGGATGCCTACATTGCAAGAAAAAAAGATAAATGGGGGAACCGGTTCGGATTTGTAAGATTTGTGAACGTCAAAGATGGTGAAAAAATGGTTAAAGCGCTGAATCAGTTAACATTCTTCAGCTGGAGAATTAAAGCTAAGGTGGCAAGGTTTGTAAAGATTACAAAAAAAAAACAGAAAACACAGGAAGGAAAGTGTGGGCAAGGAGGGAGGAAACAAAACATAATAAACCGAATAAATGGAGTACAGGAGGGCAACAAAGTGTTAAGATAGGGATATCCTACGCAGACATGGTGAAGGGTAAAAAACCAGAGAGGAAAGATGATAACCAAATGAGATTACCAGAGAGGAAAGATGATAACCAAATGAAATTTACCAATGAGTCAGAAGCATACAAGGAATGGCTCAAAAAAGCTGTGGTGTGCGAATTCTATAACATTAAACAAATGAAGGACATTGATAAATGTTCAGAAGAATTAAAATTGGATAATGGGGTAATTCGGTACGTTGGAGGATTGAGTATCCTTATAACATTCAAAGAAGTAAAGGATTTGGATATGGCTCTGAAAAGGGAAGAAGTAACATGGAAAAAATGGTTCCAAAAGACAGAAATTTGGGAGGGTCAATTTATTCCATATCAACGAATCACATGGTTGATGATCAGAGGAGTACCAGTTCAGTTGTGGACAAAAGAGGTAATGAACACCATAGCTGGGAATTTCGGGGAAATAGTACAAGAATCGGAGGCAGATAAGTTCGACTTAAACCTCCAATTTGATGTTGTCGGTATCAAGGTGAATCATGGTTTTAGCATAAAGGAAGAAATCCAAATGAAATGGAAGGAATCATCATTCTTGGCATGGGTCTCAGAGATTGATGATCCATGGTTACCGGAAGGCATAATGAAGAGAAGAATTCCCAGAAAGAATAATGTGGGGAGTATAGGAGATGGGAACAATCAAGAAAAATCAGAAAAAATGGTCGTTGATGACACTATGCCGGAAACAAGATCGCCGGAAAAAAGAACTCCGACAACAAGGAAAGAGAATACATCGGAAAACGAGGAGACGGTTCTTGGAACCAAGTTTTTGGAAAACGAAAAGGTGGAAAGGAATGAAGGGAACGAGAATGTAGCTGACAAACAATCGCCGACAATAAAGATCGATATTAATGATGTGTTTGACTCCTCCAATGCTGAGGTAAGAGAAGGTGAGAGGCCATTATCACAACCGACAAAAAATATGGGGACCCAAGGAACAAAAACACAAGATGGAAATAGTATTGGACCTAAGACCGGGGAGTCCAATGGGCCGAATATCAAAACAAAAAAGAAGAAACGTAATAAACTAACTGAGGTCTGCTTCAAGTCATTGAAGCCCAATACTAAGATAAACAAAGGAAGATTGCCAGACCTCAACATAGAACTATCGGAGGATATTATTCCCCAGCCCAGAAGGAGAATGACATCTAGGCCCATAAAGGTAAATCGAAAAAATAAAAATAAAACAAAAATCAGAGTGGTGGATGATGATATCTTCAACAATGAGGTAGGTGGTTCGGTACCGGATGGCGAATTTAATTCAGACTGGGAGGTGGGAGAAATATCGGATGAAACATTGGTGGATGATACACAAGTCAGAGAAAGAGACATAAACAATGGAATACAAACAGAGGAGGAACTAGCAAAAGAAATAGAGGAAACAAGCGAATTGGGAAAAAAATTGGGGGTGAATCTTGAGAATAAGAGGATCTGGTCAGGAAAACGATTCTTGAAGAACAGGAGGAAGCAAGATATCAATGAATTTCAGAAGCCTAAATATTAAAGGTGCAGGGGGATCTGGCAAGGCTGCAGCTATTCGAGGTATGTTATCAAAATTCGGGTTAAACTTCATTGCGATTCAAGAAACTCAGTTCGTTGATTTACCGGAAAGAATTATAAGGAGATTTTGGGATAAATCGTCTTTTGAGTTCTCAAAAGTGAACTCAGAAGGACGATCCGGGGGTCTGCTATCAATATGGAATCCTAATGTTTTTAACAAGGAGCAAGAAGTCAAAAATCAAAATTTTATCCTACTAAAAGGGAAAATTAAAGGTGAGCAACAAGACTTAGTAATTGTAAATGTATATGCTTCAACAAATCAGCTCAGGAGAAGACAATTATGGGACGAACTACTGACACTGAAGCATACAATACAAGGTAGATGGATATTGTTAGGCGATTTTAATGAAGTACGGATACCCGAAGAGAGATTCAATTCACAGTTTGATGCGGCAGGAGCAATATGTTTCAACAACTTTATTCGAAATGGTGGATTCCAAGAATATAACACGGGGGGCATAAGATATACTTTCATGTCAAGTGATGGAAGGAATCTTAGTAAAATAGATCGAGTATTGGTTTGTGGAGAGTTTATGACAAAATGGCCGAGCGCGTCACTAAGAGCCCTTAATAGAGACATCTCGGATCATTGTCCATTGATACTGATAACTGTAGAAAACAGGTTCGGACCAATTCCATTCCGTGTATTCCATAGTTGGTCCGGTTCCCCTAGTTATGATGAAGTTGTGAGAAAAGGTGTAGAGAAAGAAATCGAATCAAGATTCAAGGATGAGATACTAGCGGCAAAACTAAAAGGAATAAAAGAGGAATTAAAGTTATGGAGGAAAGGTGAAAAGGACAAAGAAGAGGAAGAACTTGCAAAGGCAACCGAAAATAAAGAAAAGTTGGAAAATGTAGCCGAGAGTAGAAACCTTAACGAACAGGAAATTCTGATGTGGCAAGATAATAGAAGGAAGATAAACGAGTGGCATAAAAGAAAAGCAAAGGATTTACATCAAAAGTCGAGACTGAAGT
The DNA here is from genome assembly GCA_030545235.1 of Helianthus tuberosus. NCBI lineage: Eukaryota > Viridiplantae > Streptophyta > Magnoliopsida > Asterales > Asteraceae > Helianthus > Helianthus tuberosus. The sequence continues at coordinate 61,200 of JARYGA010060723.1, forward strand.
GGATAGAAGAAGGTGATGAAAATTCATCTTTCTTTCATGCAGTAGTCAATAGTCACAAGGTGAGAAACCAAGTAAATGGGTTATGGATAAACGGCAGTTGGATAACAGATGCAAAAGAAATAAAGGAAGGGTTTAGGGAGGCTTTTAAAGAAAAATTCAAAGAACCTATCAACTCGAGACCAAGACTACAGGCCGAAGGTTTCAAAAAGGTGTCGGAGGAGGAGGCAGCGGAACTTATTAAGGAATTCAGTGAAGAAGAGATTCGTAACGCTATTTGGGAGTGTGGAAGCAATAAAGCTCCGGGTCCAGACGGAATAACTTTCGAGTTGATCAAGGAATATTGGACAGAAGTAAAACGGTGTATACTTGATATGATGAAACAATTCCATAAACATGGTTCTATTCATCAGTCATGTAGCGCATCCTTTATATCATTAATACCCAAGGTACAAGATCCTATGACTTTCTCTGATTTTCGTCCAATTTCACTTATTGGAGTCGTGAATAAAATAATATCAAAAGTGCTAGCCAATCGTATGAAAAAAGTAATGAACAATGTAATTTCAAATTCACTATCGGCCTTTGCGTCTGGGAGAAACATTATAGATGGGCCTTTAATCGTAAACGAAATCGTGGGGTGGGCTAAAAAGAAGAAAAAGAATCTGTTCTTGTTTAAGGCGGACATAGAAAAGGCATATGATACGGTAAATTGGAAGTTCATTATTTCCGTCCTAACACATATGGGATTCCCTAAGATATGGAGAAATTGGGTCATGGGTATACTATTTTCGGGAAGAGGCTCGGTTATTGTAAATGGGGCACCTACAGGGGAGTTTCAATACAAAAGAGGATTACGTCAGGGGGACCCGCTGTCTCCGTTCCTCTTTATTGTAGCTATGGAGGCTTTGCATGTTCTAATGACAAAGGCAACGGAAATAGGTAAATTCTCGGGAGTGGTTTTGCCAGAAGAAAATATGGTATTGACTCATATGCTTTTTGCGGACGATTCGATATTCATCGGAGAATGGGAAGAAAACAATCTAAAAAATCTAAAAAGGATCCTTAGATTATTTCACTTGATATCGGGTTTGAAGGTCAACCCTAGGAAGAGTCAACTCTTTGGTATTGGAATAAACGAGGACGAGGTATCTAATATGGCGATGGTTTTTAATTTCAAAGCTGGAAAACTCCCATTTACATACCTCGGTTTAAAAGTTGGGGCGAATATGAGCAGGATAATAAATTGGAAGGAGGTAATAGATACGTTTAATAGAAGGTTATCAAATTGGAAAGCTAGACTACTATCATTTGCAGGTCGAGTTGTATTGGTAAAATCTGTGCTTGGTAGTCTTCCTAACTACTACCTATCGCTTTATAAATGTCCGTTATCCGTCATAAAAGTGTTGGAAGGAATTAGGAGAAAATTCCTATGGGGAGGTTGTAGTTCAATTAAGAAGTTGAGATGGGTCAAATGGGAGAAAATAGTAGCGGCAAAAAGTTCGGTGGACTTGGGGTGGGAAGTATAAGAGATCTCAATCTAGCATTAATCGTCAAATGGTGGTGGCGAATCAAAAAAGAGCCACAACAAATGTGGTCGAAAATCATAGAAACTATTCACAATAATAGGAGGAAAATAGGTGTGGTGCCGAAAAATAACAGGTACAATGGTATTTGGAAAACAATAGCTGAAATAGATAAAGACATGGAGAAAAGAGGAATAGTACTGACAAAAAACTTGACGAGCAGGGTAGGTAAAGGAGACAAAACACGGTTTTGGATAGACACATGGATCAGTGATGGCCCGCTAAAAGATGAATTCCCTCTACTATATCAACTAGCAAAAGACAAAAAAGCGAAAGTTCAAGCACACTACAAGTCGGAGAGCAATGGAACAGTATGGGACTGGGCATGGACGAGAACCCCAAATTCACCAGAAGAAAAGGAACAAATGGTGGAGTTGGTAAGCAAACTGATGCAATTTAATCTATTAGAAAAATCGGATAAGTGGGTATGGAAAAAGGAACAAGACTTTTCGGTGAAAAGTGTTAGAAGAACACTAGGGAATCAGCTGGATATTAACGTATCAGCTGACAGTTTCACATGGAACAGTTGGGCAACAAATAAATGCAGCATGTTCGTTTGGAGGGCGGTGCAAGGCAGGATACCAACAACAACTCAGCTAAGGCTAAGAGGACTGCAAATTCCGTCAATTGTGTGCAAGGTGTGCAACCGTGAAGACGAAACACCGGACCACGTGCTGGTGAAATGTGATCACGCTGGTGAAATCTGGGAACAAATCTGGACTTGGGTCAAGATCTCCGGAGTGCAAAAACCAAACACATTAAAAGAAATGATGGAAACAGTCAATGATCTCAAACGGCCAAAGACTAGAAAGAAGATAGTTCACGCTGTTTTCATGTTAGTGGCATGGCATATCTGGAAGAATAGAAATGCAAAGGTTTTTAGGGAAAGAAGTGAAGTAGCTTTTAAAATAATTGGAGATATAAAGGAGGAGTCGTATCAATAGGTGAAGCAAAGAACAAATTTACAAGTAGCAACGTGAGAGGAGTGGAAGTATTTCTCATGGTGTAATTAAGTATGTTTTGATTCGTTTATGTACTTTTTGTAACAATCCTGAATCTTCGATTTTGTAGCATCTTGCTACAAGGCCGTTGATTGTTTTTGTTGAGTAATGATATTTCGTTTGCCATTCAAAAAAAAAAAAAAAAAAACCTAAAACACGTATTGATGTTTTTAATGATTTCCACGTGGCCATTTCCGACCGGACAAAATCAAGATCTTGTAACTACCTCATCTTCTATTTAACTACCTACCCACTTTCAACACACCTCAACTACTTTTCACAATATGGATCACCACCACCACAACACTCCGGCCCACCACCAACCATCACCACCCACACCGCAACCTGCAGTTGCGGTCCACCATACCACCACCCACCACACTCCAAAGTACACCGACAATAAACCCACTGTTAGGTTCTACTGCAAGGCCAAATCTGATTACTCACTCACCATCCGTGATGGTAAAGTTGTTCTTGCACCCACCAACCCCTCTGATCATCATCAGGTATCATCTATTTTTTTCAATTCATTGATTAATCCTGACGATTAATCACTAATCGGAGTTTCATTGATTAATCGCCAGGCGGCCAGTGCTAAAAATCCCGACTAATCTCTGTAAAAATCCCAAGCATGGTTGTAAAAATCATGACTAATCCGCATAGGGGTAATGTTTAAAAAAATGGGGTAACGAAATAGAAAAAAAGTCAATTTTTTCCAAAATTTACACTACTTCGGAGTGTCACCGGAGCGTCAAGGTGCAAAGTAGGTTACCCTGTAAGACTATAGGTCCGCCCCTACAGGCAGGCGGTCAAATGACAGTCCTATCCTGACCAAATTTTTTGCAAGATCCAGGCCAAATTTCGACCAAACCCTGTTTATTCCCATTAATAACTTAAAAATGTGGGTCAACAAGAGTTTAAAACATGTATATTTTAAAAAAAACTACATATTAAATTGTGTATGTGTATAGATAACTAAAGATTACATATAAAAATCTCGATTCAATTAATTCCGATTAATCGTTAGTCGCTACCTAACGGACTGACTAGCGCCTAGCGATTCTTACAACACTGGGTACAAGTCCAACAAAATGGGTAATAGTTGGATTTTAGGGTGTGTGCTTGCGGTTAAAAGAATTAATTTTGGTAAACCTTTTGATTACATCTGATTTGATTGACCAAAATTTTGAATTGTTACACAGCATTGGATCAAGGAAGAGAAGTATAGCACAAGAGTGAAGGACGAAGAGGGTTTCCACTCTTTTGCTTTGGTGAACAAAGCTACCGGACAGGCGATCAAACACTCGATCGGTGCTGAGCATCCGGTATGTAATCATCTACAATTTCATAACTTGAAATTGCTTCTAACTTGAAATTGCTTCTACTTCATGGGATTTATAATATGTTACAATGCTTAGGGGTTATCTGATTAATCAGGTTTAGTATTGCTTCAAACCCTGTTTGATTAGAGTTATTTAACTTATTTGTTAATACCTAACCATATAATCAATTTAAAAGCGGCATAGCTTGTTGCCCGTCTACCTTCTGTTTTGATGTAACTTTTAAATGAAATTCATTTGGAAATTTTTTTTGTCAATTTAAAAGCCAAATCTTAGACACCCTCTTATCGTTAGACACCATCAGTACACCAGGTCAATTGTTGCACCATACAGGCCGTATGGATCATAGTAGGTGTATGACAGGGTGAAAAAAGGTCATATGGAGCCTTATGACTTTGTCAGTGGTTAAGTCAGTCATTTCTTTGCAAGCCAAAACTACAGGCTGTATTTCTTTGTCAGTCAAAACGTCAAACAAGCAGTATGATATGGCTCTCATACAATACAACCCGTATGTCCATTTTTCAGCCCGTTATACGACCTGTATGACTGTCATACGTGTTGGGATCAAGAACACCTTGATGTGCATATATGTATGAACTCGTTTGCAGCAACGGCGGAACTAGCCCAAAAATTTAGGGGTATCCCAATTTTTTTATTTTTTAGACCAGGGGTATCTCTTGTATAACGGAGACGAAGTTACGGGGTATTTTTACACTACGGAAACAGAGTTAAGGGGTATTTTTACACTACGGAGACGGGGTTGAGGGGTAGCCTGTGCTACCCCTACTAACATTGTAAGTCCGCCACTGGTTTGCAGGATGGTTTTGACAAGGTTATGGACCATTGAACCATTGTGATGTTTCATAATATAACTGCTGTTTTAATCAAACTATATTTTAATACTTAAGACGATAAAAATACCAAATAAAGTCTACGTCTAGATTATAATATACTTTAACAATACAGTCCCCGTTTGACCACTTTTCGCCCCCATCATATGACCCGTATGACGCATCAGTGGTATCTTGATAGTGTGTTAGTGGTGTTTGTACAATGGTGCCCATCTGACAGTTATTGTTGATTTTGTGAATGTTTGTACAGGTTCAGCTGGTGGAGTACAATCCAGATAAGCTGGATGAGTCTGTTCTTTGGACCCAAAGCAAGGACCTGGGCGACGGTTTTCATGCAGTAAGGATGGTTAATAACATCAAGCTTAACGTAGATGCCTGGAATGGCGATAAAGATCACGGCGGTGTTCGCAATGGCACCAAAATTTATCTCTTTAAGTGGACAAAGGGTGATAACCAACGATGGACCACTGCGCCTTTCTGTAAGTTTCTTGACGCGTACCAACCCGCTAGGTTAATATAAATTATTTGAATCAATATTTTGATCTTGTAATGATCTGTTATGTGCAGGAGGTATTTTCATGGCTAGAAGTTACTATGTGAGTTTTCATGTGTGTTGGTGTGGGTGCTTTGTTCATGGTCATGATGATGCTAATATGTATGTATGTTTAAATAATGATATATGTATGTGTTTTGTGTTTAAAAATTTGTATTAACTCTTTATTTTTCTTGTATGTTTAAGGTTATGTTTGGACTTTGGAGTATTCAAGTTAAAAGAACTGCTTTAAATAACAAGTGAACATTTTTTTTGTCATGATTCAAACAAACCTGTGACAAGTTTTGCTGTTTTGTCTTTCTATTACTTGAAACAAACAATACAGATAATATCTCAACGGTAATAGCGTTTGGAAAACTCTTGAAAATCATCGAAGACGTGAACAGAAGTTATTTATGTAAGTACTATGTGTTCGATGCTACTAAGCACCCGGGAAAGCTGTGTACTTCTTCATGCACCTCATATATCTATTGAAGGTCGTTGAACGCCAGTCTCTCCCCCAAACCAATGGCTCATGATCATAGCGGTGTTCGTGTCCCATACCCGGCTCGAGCAGCAACAATGCGGCCCTCGTTGGAGCCCATAACACATGTCCTTTTGATGAGGGATAACTAATACAGTTCTCAAATTCATATGCAAATTGGTGTAAGGGTGGAAAAGGCATGAAAATGACAATAAATCAATCTGATTTTGCAGATTTAGCATTGTTAAACAAGAAACTTATGAGTTGTCACCGATTTAAATAATAGTTTGTTTTTTTAGTTCACTGCCAAATTTTTTTTGTAATGAAACATACTTCTTTTTTTTTAGGGATATTGGACTCTAATAATCTCAACTAGACGTGATTGGTCATTGGCATTTCACTTTTTTTTATTCCCCCTGTCAGTCCCACCTTTCAACTATTTTTCCTCCACCGGTCCTCAGTTTGAAAAACTTAACGGAGTTAAGTTTTTTCCCGAATTACAAACTGGCGTTTTAGGGCTTTTGATCAGAATGAGGATACGAGTCTATTGATGTAAAACTTACCTCGAAACAGTGCTCCAAACGACTTGATTTTTGTTAATTGGAAGTTTAAACACCCGAATTGAAGTACCGTTTCGTCGTTCGGAGCACAATTTCAATGTAAGTTTTACATCATTCGACTCGTATCCTCGTTCTAATCAAAAGCCCTAAAACATCAGTTTGTAATTCGGAAAAAGTTTTTTTAACTGAGGACCGGTGAAGAAAAAATAGTTGAAAGGTGAGACTGTGAGGGGGAATAAAAAAATGTGGGATTGCCAATGGCTAATGACGTCTAGTAGGGATTATTAGATGCCAATATCCATTTTTTATATTTAACAAAAAACTTATATTAATTGATAGGTTGTTATGAATGTACATCGAGATAGATGGTAAATTAGCAACAAGTTGTGTCGCTACTCCTTTTTGAATTGCAAAACCAAGTCTTTTAAAAACTACGTCCATAGATTTCGGGGTCATAACATTATTATGCATGACCCTTTGAACCTGACTAAGCAGGTCCACAACCTCTGACACAAGGAAACCAAAAGTATTAAAAGCAAATAGGATAAACACGTGCTGGTTGGACCATATTTGAATATTTAATAATATATGTCCGCTTTAAAACTTTCTAATAGAATGATGAAGCCTAATGTATCAACTTTCACATTCAATAATATCATATTTTTCTTCATACACACTTTTATGAGTGTTATCTTCTAAATAGGTGTTTATCAAGAGTAAGTATCTAGTTTTGTTTTTTTTTTTTTTTTTTAATTTTCGCTTCCTTTATGTGTCACCTTGCTCTTTCATCGTAGATGTAGGCGGACTCAGGAATTATTTTCTGGTGGTGCGAACGAAGGGTTCAACCAAATTTTCAAGGGGTGCAGTCGGGATTTTTACCTCGAAAATACACTATTTTTTTAAGGGGGGCGCCCCGCCCACCCAAGCCAATGCTTGGGTCCGCCCTGTAGTTGGACCATATTTGAAAGAACATCATATATCGGTGTATTTTTCTTAACCGTCCTTGACAACCCCTAGCTAGTTTTTATTGATACATCAATAAATCATGCAACTTAGCTATCATAAACTCTATCTTCAAACATTGTGGCTCATTTTGTCATTTAAATTACGAAACATATTAAATATTAATGACAATATTATACAAAATGTATGCAAGTCAAATTTCCATTACTAACTAGTAATTTTTGTACATCTTTTGTAGTCATTAGTTCTACTAGTATGATGTATGTATTCATGTAAACCATCAAATTATTTTTTTTTTCGTGATATGCACAATCAAAATACTACGTTAATGAACCTCACGGAGAACTTTATTCGTAAAATTAAAAATTATCAATAATGTATATGATTTTCTTCTCTTTATTTATTACTCATATACATATCATCTATCGTATTAATCAATATTATCTACTTTGTTGACTTGACAAAAGTTGATGAATTTATTATTGTTGTGTAAGTAGAGACTTCCCAATAAATCATTTATCCCGAAATTTTCATTTACCTAAGCATATTTAACTATGGTGTTTTTATCTCATTTATAACCAATACACTCAAAACACATTAGATAATATCCGAGTCAAGAAATTTCTTATCCTAACATAGGGTGAAGTTATTTCGAAAAGGTTGTTGTGTGTGAGAAGTATAAGAAGTGTTTTACACCCTTAGATCTAAAATCTAATGGTTGAGATCATATTCGTCTATTCGGGACGGGGCAAGCAGCCCACATACATGAAGAGAAGAATAGAGAGGGGTTTATACTGGTTATTCCTTTCCGTTCGTATCCCTTTCTTCAATTTCGGTCTTGATTAGTTCACAAGATTGAATGGCTGATTCTCCTCCGGACCCTCGATTCGATTGTTTTCTAAAAGGGCTTTCATTTTTTTTTTTCACCCCGTTTTGTGGTCTTGCAGCTATTTCATTAAATAAGAATATAAAAATATAACAAATAGAAGACTCTTTTTAGAAAATTGTAAATAGTGTTACCATTAAACTAACTAATTTTTCTAGATTAAAGGTATAAAGGTAAAATTAACAGGTTTTGAATTAAAAAACTCACATGCAATGCACATGCAAGTTCCCTCATCTTTTTTAATCGTTAATAACTTTTTTTTTAAATATTACACCATAATAACGAACGTTTTTTATCTTTAATATGAGTATCATATTGCTATACTTATAGAGAGAAAAAAATATGTTTCAATCGGATGTTTTAGTTCATGATGTTTTGTCTATGTTCATACAATAGTGTTTTAATTGTATTGTGATTCAAGTCGTGGTGTTTTAAGCGTCTGAAAACATTGTATTACGATTCAAGTCATGGTGTTTTAACATCTGCAATAGTAATACAATCATCCCTAGATGGTGTTAAAACACCATGACTTAAATTGCAATACAATCAATCCACATGTTAAAACACCATGACAGTATTACGATTTAAGTCATGGTATTTTTGAAATTCGTATGGTGTTCATCTGCAATAGTAATACAACCATCCCTAGATGGTGTTAAAACACCATGACTTAAATAGCAATACAATCAATCCACATGTTAAAACACCATGACTGTATTACGATTTAAGTCATGGTGTTTTTGAAATTCGTATGGTGTTTTATACCTGCAAAGTGACAAAATATTGTCAATGAAGATCAGGAAGATCAATTATTGATACGCAAAGAAATTTTATCTCCTAAAATAACTTCTAAAACAGTTACAATCTATTTTATATTTAATTTGATT